>APFE030193775.1:75453-88426 GCA_000404065.3 Pinus taeda
TGGATTCATTCTCCTCTGAGGTTGCCTGACTGGTTTATAGTCCTCCTTGATGTAGATATGATGAGTACAGATTGAGGGATGGATTCCCTTCATTTCCTTGTAGCTCCAAGCAAAGGCCTCCAAATGGCAGGTCAAGAGGCTACATAGCTCCTTTTCCTGAGAGGGAGAGAGAGAGGATCTTATCTTCAAAGTCTTCTCAGGGCCAAACTCCACATTCTTAACTCTGTGGGTGGTCGGATTAGTGGCACCTAGATCCACTAAAGCATTGGCCTGGGTATCTTCCACCAATTCTTCCAAGGATAGCGCACCAGGGGGAGGATTTTGGATTAAGTTTTCAATCAAATCATCCTCAGTTTGAGGACCTCCCTTGGTGGCCTCTACTGTGCATAATGGTGCAGAGTAGACCTCATCCTCTTCTTCTTCTTCCAACCAGAGGGGTAAGTCATGTTCTAGTAGAGGTTGAGCAGGAGGGTATAGGACCAGCTGTTTGGACATAGGCCCATTTCTTATGGTCATGCTTCCGGCTCGACAGCTGATGTAAGCATCTGCAGTAGCCAACCAAGGCCTTCCCAAAATGAGGGGATATCCTGTGAGTTTTTTCTTAGGCTGGAGGACCAAAAAGTCCGCAGGGTATTCCCAGGAGTCAACAAAGACCAAGACATCCTCCACAATCCCTTCAGGAGTCACGGTGGAGCGGTCTGCCAATTGCAGCACTGTCAAGGTCTTCCTTAGGGAACTCTAAAGATTGAGCTTAAGCATGGTGTCCCTATTCATCACATTGATGGCATCCCTTAGATCAATCAGAGTGTGGGGTATAATGGTGCCATTGATGTGGACATCAACTACAGGACTCCCAGGGTCCAAATGCTTTGGACAGATTACTTGCCCCAACATGAAATCGGACAGTTGTCCTATGACATTGATGGTTGAGGCATCTTTCTTTCGCCTGCCTGGGTGCCTGAAACACTTCTCATTAATCAATTTTTTTTATATCGGTACATCTTTTATGGCCTGGAGAAGTGGTATTTTCACACACAACTGTTTGAGTTCTCCCAGAAGCTCATCCTCTTCTGGGTTAGGTTGTGTGGTTACTGTGAGTCACTCAGGAAAGGGTGGAATGGCTTGGGGTTCACTTTCATGTTTCTCTTCCTCCTCCTCTAGGGGAGGAGGTTGGCCTTTTGGAAGGATCTTCCCAGATCACAGGTTGATCTCCTGGATCTCCACAGCATAGGTAGGGCATGTTGTCTCCCCAGTATATACCTGCTGGGCCTATCTGTTGTTGGGGTTCGGGTTCGGTTGAGCAGCATCTTGGGTTTGTCTTGGAGGAGCAAGAGGTAATGGTTGTGGTTGAGTTGGTGGTGGAGGCAGAATGGCGGGAGGAGTGTTGTATTGGGACCTTCACCTCGGTTGAGGTGCATTCCACTGAGGTTGCGGCTGGGCATGAGAGTGAAACAAGTGATAAGGAGGTTGAGTGTGGTATGGAGATGGATAAGACCACGGAGGAGGTGCAGACCAAGAAGGATCAGCAGGGGGACCCCAAGAAGGCATATGAGCAGATTGATTGGGGTGGTAATAAGCTTGGGATGACCCTTGCATTCCCTGCTGATAAGGTCTGGGTCCATGAGGCCTCCTTTGGTTGAGGAAGTAGAGAGGTTCAGTAGCCACCTCGGTCCCTAGGTACATGGCTTTAAATCCAGGCAAGGTAGGGCATTGGTTTGTGGGGTGGTCTTCCTCACAAACGAAACATACCTCTACTGAGTGCAATGGGCACTCATTCTTGGGATGCTTCCTCGTGCATCTAGGACAAATAATGGCCAAAGCCCTCTCAGCTTCTTCTTTCTTTTGCTAAATTCGGAAGGTATCAAGTTGCATGGCCATAGTCTGTCTCATTTCTCTCTCAAGGTCTTCCATCTGGTTAGCAAACTCATGTTTGGAGAAAGAGGGACTAGCTGAGAGATGATTCCCCCTACCTCTCTTCCGGGCCGCCCTAGAATGCTTTCTAAACAACAGCCTTTATGTCCTCATAAGGTATTTGGTAGATGTCTCCTCCAGCCAGCATGTTAAGGGTGTCCAGAAGGTCTTCAGGGACTCCTCGGAGCAGAACCAGCTTCAGATATTCCGGGTCAAGTGTGCACCTGGCCCATTTATAACTGAGTTGGAACCTCTCCTCATAGTCTTCCAAAGATTCATCGCTGCCCATGGTCATCCGAAAGATTTCTCCCTTAGTTTCCTTGGACCTACAGTAGTCTCTGTACTTGGAAATGAAATCTTGTTGCATCTGAGCCCAAGTGGTGATATTGTTTCCAGGTAACCCCATGAATCAGTGTAATGGTGCGTCCTTGAGGATAGAGGGAAAGAGTTTTAGCTTTTGACCATCCTCAGCTAGTCATAAGTTTGACAAAGGACAGCAAACTCAAACAGGAAGGTATCAGGGTCCTCAGTAGTCAGTCCATGGAAGTGAGGTAGAGCAGAGGAACTTATGTTTTTCATTTTCATGTCTCCATTGGTCTCTCGGATGGGAAAGGCACCCTCTATTCTTTCGTCCTCTCTTCTACCATTTCGGTTTTCAGCCATGGCTTCAGATGGAGTGTTCCCTAACTCTTCTTCTGCTATAGGATCTTCGTATATCTCAGGAGGTTCACCTATAGGTTCTTCTGGCTCACTGTCACCAGAAAAGAGAGAAGGTTGACTCAGTGATGTGGTGGGGGTGTTGGGTAAGAATTTGCCGGTTTTATCTCTGTTCCTACGAGGCATGAAATGGAAAGACTTTTTCCTTGCTTTTGTTTTTTCTGTTGGTACCTGCAAAACTAAAATAGATTGAAATGCAACTAACTATCTTGCTGAAATGAAAATGCGGAGTTGAAATGAAAGCAGGAAAGGACTAATCTATTTTGCTCAAATGAAATTGCGGAATTGAAATGCTAATCTACGCTTGTAGAATTGAAATGCTAATCTATGAAAGCAGGAAATGTCTACTTTACTTTTGTGGAAAGGAAATTGCAGAATGGAAATGAAATAAACTACTTAGCAAAAGGTTGTAGGAGAAAATAGAAGAAAAGCAACAATCACCAATACTCTAACGCTTCCCTGGCAATGGCACCAAAGAGATGGCGGGCCCCAGTATTGCAGCAATAATGCTGCAACTCCTGGAACTCCCTTCTGTACTTTTATCAACCCGGTCGTTCGTAACAAACTTGGAAGCGACGGTGCTGTATGCACAAGTACTAGCTCTTGCTACAGCTGTCACTTGGTCAGCTGGCACAAGTCCGCTAGGGGCTTTAGCCAACTTCTGTGAGCTCTTAGAAGAGGCTTTCTACTTGATGGATGAGAGCTAACTCAAAGGAAGCTAATCTTCTTGCGAAAAGAGATTGCAAAACTGAAGGAAAGGGCAAACCCTAGCAAACCCTAATTCTACCAGCTAGTCCTACTGATGCAAAGATGAGAGTGCAAAATACTGAAAGAGATTCCATTACTTACATGAAGGTAAAATACATGTGTCTAGACTACCTTTGTCCTAAAAAAATATCTTTTTGTATTTTTGATTAAGTTGTCAATTTTCTCATGCATATGCTTGAACTGTGCTTTACTGTGCAGGGGTGGATCAAGGAAGAGAAATGCTTGGAAAAGGTTGGGAAAGGTTCAGAGAGGGTCTAAGGAGTCCCTAACACTCTTCCAGAGAGTTTCACAAAGTTTGGCTATCAAGAGACCTCATTTGTGAGCTTCTACAGGAAGTCTGCAGGGGTTCTACAAGATGTTCAGGGATTTCTACAGGATGTTCAGAAATTTCTACAGGATGTTTGGAAATCGGTCTTTAGAGGATGGATGGATGAGAGAAGGTGCATGGATAGATCTGGAGGTAGGATAGGGTTCTAAAGCAGTCTAAGGACTAGTGGATGGAGTGGTGAGGAGATGTAGAAGGTTGACTTGGCTTGAAGAAGGCTAAGGCAATGATTGAGCAAGAAGGTAGGGTTACGTGGACAAAAGGACAGATGGGAGACGAGAAACTTAGCTATGAGACAGAACAGGTGGCTCAGATGATGCTTTGGGTGGATGAAAGAATGGAGGAGATTCCCTGCACGGTGTACTTCGACCAAATCAACAAAGTCTTGCAAATGATCAAATCTTGAGCTAATCTAGTCTAACCATCAACAACATGAATGAACAACAGCTTTATTTGGGAAGAAAACCATGTACATCAACTATGCAAAGAAACATTTCAGATGTCCAAACCCATGACTAATCTCTGCAAATGAAAACAATACACTAAGGATTGCATGGTCAAGCAAACTAGTGTTTTTGTTGGGGCAGCATTGTTTCCTCAATTCCAGCCCCTAATCCAATAAGGATGAGGTGAAACCGGGAGTGTGGTTGTCCCTTTTCTTTGAGGCATTTTCTGTTATTATCCTACCAAAGCACTGGAAGCAATGTCATTCATAAACAGTGATCTATTCAAGCAACATAACTAAATCTGCATAACAGAAATATGTTCAAATGCATAAAGGGAAGCAATGATACGTAAAGGAAAAGTAACAGTACAGAAAGGAGGCCCTAGGCTCTCAGGTTGGGCCCAACCCTGAGAGCTATGGCTCCTATGAAAAACTCAGATTTGATAGGAAATCGAACTGCTTCTCATTATCCAAAAACAATCATAAGAGTGATGCCAAAAATGGCTACAAAAGAACAAAATAGGACTAGCAGCATTGAGGTGCAAAATACACAATAGTTTCCAAAAGTCCCTTACGGAGGCTGAGGCCTCAACATTTATACATCACGAGGGACCTAGCTGGCCTCCTCAATCTGTGGAACTCAGCTGTCCAAACTGTGAGTTAGACAGTCCCTTCTAAATTCTGCTTGGCTGCCTTCTAGATTTCGTTTTGGTGGTCTTTGGAGCTCGGAGTTGGGGGTGAAGATCCCGAGGAAGGGTTATTTAATGCCATAGGCAACCCCCCTATGAATCCTCACCTCAGGCTTGGTTGTCTTATAGCCCATGATTGCTCGATTTTGCTCCAATATGTGTCAAAAAAACCTGAAATAAGCACGTGTTAGCCACCTAGGAAGAGTGACTTCCCTTATTCGTACAAATGACATAAACATACTGAAAATAATCCATAAGCTATGGAAAATGAAGGATTTGAACAAAGACTGAACAAGGATAATTAGGCCAAATGAGCCCAACAAGTTACCAATTTTGGGGCTCATCAGGACTCCGTGAAAAGATCATTGTGCCAATAGAGTGACTCGAGGGTGAGTCAAGATGTTTGTGTTCGGGGGCTGTTGGGCATGGAATCCCCCCAAGGCATGTTTTGGGGCCCAAAGCCCAAGTTTTGACCAAATCTTGTTGTAAAAGCTCCGCAAATTATGTGCGCGGGGCACGAAAGTATGATAGAGTTATAGGGTTGTCTGCCCTAGTTTTTTAATGTAATGTCTGCCGGATAGACCTACCCATGGTCCGCGGACCATGGGATTGTATAAATAGAGTGAGGCTATAAGTGTAAGAAAAATACAATAGAGAAGTAAAAAAAGGTTCTAAGTGATTAAGTCGCAAGTTGAAGTGTGTCTTTGGGTCGTAGAGTAGGAGAAGGCTCTGCAACTGAGTGCTCAGAGGCCTAGTAGTCTACAGTTGAGTATGCATACCCCTGCAGCTGAGTGCGCAGGGTGAATTCAAGTCTTTAACCGAGGAAGGAATTAATAAAGATAAGTTTTGTTATAATTCTATGTGTCAGTTCTTGGGTTAATGAATGATTGATATAATTTGCGAATATACTATTTATTTACTATGCGCAATTGTATGAATGGTTTATATTGTTAAGTATACTTAAAGCACTCAAGTACGCAAAGCTAATTAACTAACGTTAGAATACGAGTAAAGTCTTGGGCAATAATGTAGAGCATGATGTTTAGCCCCTGGGTAGGGCTACATGAAGGTAGTATATCAAGTTGCGAAGTATGGGAAAGTGCGCGAAGAAATTTGCGCGCAGGGTCAAACCGCGAACCAGTTGAACTCCTCAGACATCTCTAGGGTGCGGAAACTTGGTTCTAGCACCCTCCCATACTACTTCGGGTGAGACTTCAGTCCGCGCTCTGTAGACTGTTGCCGAAAGGGCCAGTAGTACTAGGATTTGTTTGGCTAACTTAACTCTGAACCTGGGTCAGGCCCCTATAAGCCAACAATTTCATTTACCCTAAAATACTAAAATATGCTTACAAACAAAAATTGAAATAAATTGGTTAGGGCGATGGTAGCTTATCTCTAAGAAGAGATGTGGTGACTACAAGCCTCTGAACTATGTTACAATGAGGCTCGAAGGCCTATTTATTGTTGAGAAACAATGGAAAATCCTAAACATCCAAAAACCTAGCCCTAGAAGATGAAACGCCAAATTATGGGCCTCGTTTGGGTAAATTGGTACATCAACTTCTCGGGGTCATAACTTTGGCATACGATCTCCATTTGACGTGCATAATATCTCGTTAGAAATATCTATCTGAGAAATACAACTTTGGGAAGATAAACATCAATCCATGGACCCATGTTGCTCCCAGTTTTCCCAAAAAATGTCGTTTAGGGCCTCAAAATGGCTCCAGAAGTTCAGGACCCGAAAAACTGCTAAAAATAGTAAATTGTGCTACAATTAAAGAAACTAAAAAGTTGTAAGAAACAATGGTGGGGGTCCAAGTGGACTTGGCGAGTGGCCACCAATATCCACTTGGATCACTCCTCCCTCTTTAGGAAGCAATGGTCCCCATTGCATTGAGTTCCTCCTTGAGATGAGGAAACTTCTGATGAGCTGGGTCCCTCATGAGTTGTTCTGCAACCTTTGATGTGTCCAGTAATGGTGGGATGCATGGTCGAGGGTAGCCCACATTGAACACTTGGTACAAGCGAAGCAATGGGGGAATGTTGTGATCCAAAGAATTATTACCCATAGCCTTGGTACTATTGTAAGGACCATGTCGCTTCTTGTACTTGTCATTTTTTAAGAATGGAGTGGTGGTATATCGGCCCGTTAGGTAGAGGTGCTCTAGGAGTCAGATCGAATGAATGCTTGACCTGAAAGTGCAATGGTACCCCTCTGGGTGGGGAGAAGATGTTCCTGTGTTCTTTCATGACCATATCCATCTGCTACTATTGTTGCGTGGAGGAACCCTTCGTGGGGGTCATGGGTGTGGCGATGATCTCCCCCCAATTTTGGGAGCGAACCAGACAGAAAATGAATTTCCTGGTCTGGGAGATGAGCTTGTTGCATTTCTTAGCAGTGATCAAAGAGGTGATGGTAGG
The DNA here is from genome assembly GCA_000404065.3 of Pinus taeda. NCBI lineage: Eukaryota > Viridiplantae > Streptophyta > Pinopsida > Pinales > Pinaceae > Pinus > Pinus taeda. The sequence goes on from APFE030193775.1 coordinate 82,733, forward strand.
TGGGGCTACCTCTGGTATTCTGTATAATGAATTACTTAAAGAAATAATAACAGCATGAGGCCTTAACTCATACACAACATGTTGCCTCCATAAGTATGGTTGGCCTAATAGTACATCACAAACATCAAGAGGTGCAACATCACATAATACCTCATATGTGAAGGGCTTGATGTTGTAGGGAAGGCGGCACTATTGGTGGACTCAAAGATCTCATCCTTAGTGAAGCCCCGCAATACTATATAGTGTGTGGTGTATTCGATAGGCCCAACCACTTTTTCACAACCTTTGCTGAAATGAGGTTCTTTTGGCTGCCACTATCTATAATGAATTGTAGCAGTGAACCCTTCACCCACATCTCTGAGTGGAAAAGATGCTCCCCCTCCTCTAGATCTTTGGGCTCATTCTTCTGGATCTTGGCGGTGGCAACAGTGGTGTTGGGCTACGCGTCAATGACATGCTTCCCTTTTCCATTCCCCATGTCGGGTTCTGACTCAGGGTCAGAACATGCATCTTATTCTAAAGCCTTCAACTCAGCCACCAATGTCTGCTTGGTCCGACACTCACTTGTGTTGTAAGTGGGGCTCTTATGGAACTCACACCACTTTCCTGTGTCCTTCTTTGATTTCGTGGTGTTATTCTTTTCTTGCGACTTCGATGGGTTGTCTTGGGTCACCTGCCTTGGCTTTGTCCTTTGTTCTTTGGATTCACAAATCCAAAGTCTCGTTTCTTTTGTTTTAACTTCTGCTTGATTTTGACAGTGTATCGGTACGTCGTGCCGAGCGAGGAGATGTTCAGGAACTTCATCTCATCCTGGATGTACCTATGTAGGTAGGCGTGGTACTTGAGTGCTAAATTCAACTTAGAGTCCTTGATACCCAACTATGTGCGAAGGGTATGAAAAATGTTTGTGAACTCTGGCACATCTTGGTCCCTTCCCTACCATAACGTGTTCCACTTTATGTATTTGTCCTCATAGCTTTTGACAGGGTAGCACTGCTCCTTAATGGCATCTCGAAATGAATTCCAAGTGGGTGCGGCTGAAAATAGTGAGCCCGTACTTTCATCCTTCTGCTCGCAGTAGGTTTCCCACCAGTCCTTGACATGGGGGGCTTCCCTGAGAAGAGAGAAAATAATATTTTCCTGACTGAAAAAATCATGAACAGAAAAATACCCTTCTAGTAGATTTAACCATTTATCTACGACATCTGCGTCTATTTGACCCTCGAATATGGGGATTTCAAAATTAACTTGTACCTTAAAGGGTGTGGCATTTCGAGAGTAGTTATTGGAAGTCGATGTGTCACCTCTGGGTAGTCGTTGAAGGATATGGACAAAGATGGCCAACATCGCATTCCTTTGTTGCTCGAGGGCCTCTTCAAGAAATATTTTGATAGGATCTCCTACCCCCTTGTCTTTCTTTTCATCCGTCATGGGAGGCCGTTGGGATTTGTGAGGCTGGTCATGCAAAGGTTCGACCAGTTCAAGCCCTAACTCCTTATATCCTGACCTCGTTGGGGACATGCAAAGAAAAATAGAGAAGGGGCAGACTGCTCTGATACCAGTGATCCAAATTTATGTAGGAACGCAACAAATTACAGATATAACCATACATATAGAGATGCAACAGAAATAATACTTCATTTCATTACTGTAAAATATTGAAATATGCTTACAAATAGAAATGGAAATAAACTAGCTATGGCGATGGTAACTTATCTTTGAGAAGAGATGTGGCAGCTACATGCCTCTGAATTGTGTTACAATGAGGCTTGAAGGCCTATTTATTGTCGAGAAATAATTGAAAACCCTAAACATTCAAAAACCTAACCCTAGAAGATGAAACACCAAATTGTGGGCCTCATTTGGGTAAATTGGTACATTAACTTCCTAGGGTCATAACTTTGGCATATGATCTCCATTCGATGTGCACAATATCTCGTTAGAAAGATCTATCCAAGAAATATAACTTTGGGAAGAGAAACATCAGTCCATGGACCAATGTTGCTCCTAGTTTTCACTACAAACGTCGTTTATGGCCTCAAAATGGCTCTGGAAGTTCAGGACCTGAAAAACTGCTAAAAATGGTAAATTGTGCTACAATTAAGGAAACTCAAAAGCTGAAAGAAACAATGGTGGGGGTCCAAGTGGACTTGGCGAGCGACCACCAATATCCACCTAGATTAGACGCGATGGGATTATCAGTGCAATACTTGATATACCATGTTAATGTGCAATTTTGTAAGGTTGTGACTAGTTGTGCTCTCATGATGTTATCATTCGTAATCTATTGTGTCGTCCATATAGATCCTAGAAAAAACCAGAACTATTCGGGATCTTCACTCCCTACTACTTTAAAAATTGGCATCTTCATTTTTTTCGCCATGTTGAATGGTGGAAGTGGAGGTGGAGGGTGTGAAGGTGTAGTTGTATGGGCTAGAGGTGGAGGTGGAGTGGATGGATGAGGTATCCTCGAGATACCCTACCTAATTAACTGAGCTGCACTTCACGGTGTAGTCAGCATCGTCCCTTCGTCGTCACTTGAAGGGGGTTCAATGAGCAGAATATATTCTGAGCTTGATCCTTCATTTCTTCTAAAGAATCTTCCACTTCGTGTAGCCCCAAACACTGAGGTAACTACATAAACCTCTTTTCACATAACAACATTTTAATCCAAGTCTTTAATGATTTCAAATACTTACCTTGTGGTCCTTTAAAGAACATTCATTCCACTTCACTAGAGATGATATTTCTATCGATCATGAAATAAGTCATAAAAATTCCCAATGTGCGATCAATCGAATGATCCAAAGCCCGCATGATATTGCTTCTTGATGCCTCCAGATGTTGCACCAGCTTAGGAGTCCACCCTATATGACCGACAAGCCTCCACATCCCCTAACTAGCCGCCAATTTAGACAACCACTCGTGTAGTTCATTAGGGAAGAAACAAAATAACACGTTGGTCTCGTATGTGTACAAAAATATCTACAACCATTGTTCCTTGGATAATTTAGGGCCCATGCTCTTTTGAGCTGCGAATGCATGCACGTTTTGGTCAATCCACTTTTCAATCTCTTTCTTCGTAGGAAACCATTTATCACACATCTCTTAGATAGATCCCGGTCTCGACAACAGAACCATTTGTTGGCTTAAGGGGCCCTGACCCAGGTTCAGAGTTGTTGACCCCAGCCAACAAAACCCTAACTTTTTGCCCTTTTGGCAACCACATGCATAGTGCATGCTGCAGCCTCACCCGAAGCAGTATTGTGGGATGCTAGAACTAGGTTTCTAGATCCTGAGACCATCTGATAAGTGATATTAAGCCTTTGTATCTCAGATCTGTCTTCACATAGATCTATATCCTTCTATGGTCTATGTTGGCTTGAGGGGACCTGATCCAGGTTCAGCGTTAATTAGTGAAACAAATCCCTACACTACTAACCCTTTTGACATCAGCCCGCAGAGCACAAACCAAAGTCTCACCCGAAGTAGTATGGGGGGATGTTGGAACCAAGTTTCCACACCCTAAGATGGTTGTGATGTTGTTTGATTCCTTCTATCCCTGCCTTTGCACAGGTCGCTTTAAGTGCCAAGCCTTTTTATTTTCTTGCAGCAGTTTCTTGATAATCCTCACAAGACTTTTGTTTGAACTTTCAGCTAGACCATTTCCCTGTGGATAGTAAGCTGTGGAATGACCAAGGGAAATATAGTACTGACGACAAAAATTTATCATTCTTTTAGACTTAAAAGCCTGAGAATTTTCTGTGATAAGCTTGAGTGGACAGCCAAACCTTGACAAGATGTTATTTTCTAAAAAGGAAATTATCACTGAATCATTTGCTTGCCTTGTTGGTACTGCCTCTATCCACTTTGTAAAATAATCAGTGGTTGTGAGAATCTAGCGATGTTGCCCTGATGAAGGAGGATGGATTTCCCCTATAAAATCTAATCCCCACTGCTGGAAGGGTGCTTCCACATAAATAGGAACCAATGGCATAGGCATGAGCTTTATTTTGCCTTCAAATACTTGACATTCATGACATGAAGCTATCTTTTTATAAATATCTCTGTTCATAGTTGGCCAAAAATACCCAGCTCTTAAAACTTTGTTTGCAGTGGCTTTCCAATAGTGATGGCCTCCACAATCTCCCTTATGAAATTCATCAATTACCTTATCAGCTTCTTCTTCAATGAGACAATTTAGCAAAATCCCTCTTGCATCCTTCCAAAATAAATTATGTTCATATACAAAGTATCTAAGAGATTTCAGCTTGGTGAACCGAGCTTTAGATTTGGAAAGGTTATCAGGGGCTCTATTGTGCTGCAAAACAAATGCTACATCCCTATACCATTCTGATGTCAAAAACTTTTCATTAATTTGGACCAACTCTTCTTCATTCTCAGAAATTTCTGATATTTCTGTGCTAAAATTGATACCACTGCAGTCCAGATTTGACTGAGTTAGCAACTTTGCCAAGCCTTGACCCTTTTCCAACTTGGTGGGCCTAATTTCAATTTCATATTCTAACAGCTTGGCTATCCACTTTCCTCTTTTTCCATCCGATTCTGCTTGTGTAAGAATGTCTTTTATAACAGCACTTGGCACGTATGCAACAATATGAGAATGCAACACATAAATTCTAAAATCCTTAATTGCCTTCACCAATGCATATGCCTGCTTCTCTAAAATGTTGTATTTCAATTCAGTATTAGACAATGTCTTACTAAAAAAGGAAATGGGTTGTTCAGTACCTTGACTTCCTTTCTGCAGTAAAACTCCAGCAATTGTATCTTCAGAAGCAAATGTGAAGATTAGGAACTCCTTGGTGAAATCAGGACTGATGAGGACTGGTGCTTGAGTAAGTGCTTTTTTGATTTCTTCAAATGACTTCTTTGCTTCAGCTGTCCACTTAAAATCTACTCCTTTCTTTAGCATCTTTGTAATATGTTTAACTACTTCAGCAAAGTTAGGAATGAACCTTCTAACAAAATTAACCTTACCAAGAAAAGATTGAACCTCTTTCTTGCTCCTTGGCAAATATAACCTTTGAATAGCACTGACTCTATTAGGATCAATCCTAATTCCTTCTTCAGAAATAATATGTACAAGAAATTTACCAGAAGTCAAAGCAAAGATACTTTTGGTTGGGTTTAAAGAAATACCAAACCTCCTACACTTTAGTAATATCCTTTCAAGGTGCTTTAAATGATCTTCTTCCCTCTTTGAAAAGACTGTGATATCATCAAGATATACCACCACTAATTTATCTTTTTCCTCAGCAAAAGCAATGTCCATAGCCCTCTGGAAAGTTGCTCCTACATTCATGAGGCCAAAAGGCATCTTTGCATACATAAATGTGCCCCATGGTGTAGTGAAAGTTGTCTTCTCCTAATCATCTGGATGAACAAGGATCTGATTGTACCCTGAGAAACCATCTAGCATGGACATTCTTTGAGAGCCAACAATATTCTGCAAAATAAGATCCATTTTAGGAAGACGGTAATTATCTTTCAGTGAAGCCTTGTTCAAGTTCCTGAAGTCTATGCAAATCCTTATCTCCCCATTCTTTTTCCTGACTGGTACCAAGTTAGCAAGCCAATTTGAAAATCTGATTAGAACAATAATATTTGCATCAAAAAGCTTCTTCACTTCCTTTTCAATTAGTGGCATTAGAAGGGGATTAATTCTCCTTA
>APFE030193777.1:8947-25762 GCA_000404065.3 Pinus taeda
AAACCAGGAGAGTTAATGATTTAAATATTAATATAAATGATTAAAATTATAGTAAATAGACATTGAGTCGGCCTTTTTGTCTTTGCATCTAACCTGTTACATATTTATACCAAACCCCCCTGCTTTCTTTTCTTCGTACATAAGTCCTGATGACGAGTCTGGGTTTAGACTTGAAACGTCGACCATATAAAGATGAACACTGTGGAATATCCGAACACCTCTCAGAAACCACACCACAGTAATCTACAATCCATTTGATGTTCTATTTTTTGGTTGTGAGCATTTGTAAGGACTCCTTACCACACTCTACTTGGACTCTTGATTGGGAGAGTGTAACACTAAAGGATAGACTATGTTGGTATGATGAAAACAACCTTTGATATGGATAGAACTATTAGTTCTTTTTTTCTTCATGTCAAACCTAGAAGTTTTGATCCGCAATTGTAGAATGTCTTTGATGTGCTCATCAAAAAAATAAACTAAAAATTTTGGATAGCAATCGAACCATATAGGGCCATTTGAAAGAGGAGAAACAAGCCCTCCAAGGATGAAATTAGTATATTTATTGTCTGTTAAATCTCGAATGATGGCCAAAACAAAAGTATTTAACCATCTATGGGTTAAGGAAGAAATCTCAACTCTTATACATCCAAGATGGATATAAGAGGTATTATGTTTTTGGGCCTCTTTTTGTAGCTCTTTTGGATCTAACAATGGGATTGTTTGAATTGACTCAGTATTCTCTTATACTTGGTTGACACATTCTTTTACAAATACTCGGTAATGGATTTTAGTTGAAGCATTGAGAGACCAAAATATACATTGGATGGACTAATCGAGGGGAGCTTCCAACATGATGAAGGCTGGTTTTCTATAATTTCTAACTCAACGCTATTTATAATAGAATATCAAGCTTTATAAAAAAGATTTTGAATATCTATATCACCTGAATTTTGTTCTTTTTCTTGCATTTCTCTGAAAGAGAAATATCTTCTTCTTACTTCCATTTGTGATCAATAAGGGTTATAGAATTACCGGGGAAACAAGATGTTATTGGCTCTGATACCAATTTGACCTCCAGGTCGCAGAGGCTTCCTCCGACGGAGAATGACGCTTGTAATGAGAATTGATGACTATGTTACATGAAATCTTACACAAACCATACACAAAACTTCATGCCGATCCAATGCAAAATGAGCTCTTCGACGACCTCCTACCTATATGAGAAAAATTGCACTCCATGATCCTAAGCGAACCTCCGATGAATCTCAGATGAACCTCACAGAGTCACAATTTTGACACAACATACTTTAAAAACCTCTTCTTTATTAATTCAAAACAGATGATTACAATCAGAGAGTCTCAGATTTTATTAGAGATTGACTGCTAAGGCATTTATCAGTTATACTAACTCAATACAAGCTAGAAACTGAAGGCCTTTCACAGACTCTATATATGAATCAGAAGACTCAAACAAGAAAGACTCAATTCTTTCCTATGAAAGTCTCGCCACTTTAGGTTCTAACTAGGATTATGAGTCTTGATGTGCATGCTTCTCAGACATATTAATGACCCAACACAGACTAATTACTTCTCCTTTATGCAAGAAGATCTTCTTCAAGACGAAGATGCAGAGCAAGAATTATTCTTAACTCAATGACTCCTAAAATCCAACTCTAGATGCCTCATATGACTAAGCTCCCCCTTATTTATAAGAAATTTGAGGAGATTGAAGGCATCTTGAGTGGGACCTTTGAAACTGACTTATATATTTACCGTAGATTTGTTGAGATGTGATTCAAACCTCAACAGTAGTCAGAGAAGTGCTCTGAATCTCAGTAAATCATTTGGTCATATTTTTTTAGATAAGGAATAATCCTTAAAGTAAATAGAGTGGGGACATAAAATATACCATGATTTAAATAGTGGATATGTTTGTCGAAATCCCACAATATCAATTTATTATGTACATAGTGGATATTTTATCGGAATCCCATGATACCAGTCACACTCCATTGTTAAGAGACTAGACATTATAGACTATTGACACAGTAGATGCCTTTGTCGTGCAAGGTCAACGAGGAATGAATATAGTTACATTGATTAAGATCCCAACATGTTGTTATAAAGGAATCTTTGTTTTGGATATAAGCAAGTGTACCATGCCTTAGTAAATATTCTACGGAAAATCATGGGTTTTCCTAAGACAATTTGATATTTGATCATTGTCATTACTACCCATTGGTGATGTTTGGCCATGAAATCTAGGAGGATAACATTATCTGAATATTTGTTGAGATCATAAACAACCATACAAGGTAGATGAAAGAAGTCTCTTCCTTCGCATTTTTCAAACTCCATCTGGTATCTAGATTCAAAATAGATAGGGTCCATGGAAGTTTTGTGTAGGCCGAACATTGTCCACCATTATTTTAACTAGTATGGGCGATGATGAAGTTGGGTAAGAAACATAGACCCAAATTTGAGTAATGTGTAATAAGTGTCCCCAAGAAATTTTATTTCTACAAAGGAGATGTCACCATTGTTTTTTGTATCCAAAGAAATCGTAGGTGGTACCAGGGAAAATAAAATATGGGTTATGATGGGGCCACATCAATCTTAAATTAAATAATGGATCTCTGTTTCATTTTATCAAAAAATATTTGTGGTAAATGTTTAGCCTATCATTTTCTTCCTGCAAGACTTTGATTAAATCTTTAAAATGAAGATTTAATGCTTCTTGTGTTGTTTCTTCCAATCTGCTGGAATGTGTGAATACCATGTCAGGAATCCACCTATTAGACTTGGAATATATCTTCTTTTCTAGAACTAGGTGTTGTATATCTTTATGAGGTTGGAGATCAAATTGGTGTCATAGCAGGTAACGTCTGGTTTCCCGGATAATTCTATAAAATATTCTTTATCACAAATGGAAGCGAGAAGAAGATCCGTCTCTTTCAAAGAAATGCAAGAAAAAGAACAAAATGCAGGAAATATAGATATTCAAAATCATTTTGATAAAGCTTCATCTTCTATTATAAATATTGTTGAGTTAGAAATCATGCTGGAAGCTCCCCTCGATCAGTCTATCTGATGTATATTCTAATCTCTTAATGTTTCATCTAAAATCCATTACCCGAGTATTTGTGAAAGAATGTGTAAGCCAAGTACAAGAGAATACTAAGCCAATTCAAAAAATAAGATTTTTAGATCCAAAAGAGATGCAAAAATAGGCCCAAAAACATAATACCTCTTATATCCATCATGGATGTATAAGAGTTGTGATTTCTGCCTTAACACATAGAGGGTTAAATACTTTTGTTTTGGTCACCATTTTGGATTTTACACAGAATAAACATATTGATTCCATCCTTGGAGGGATTGTTTCTCCTCTTTCAAAAGAACTTGTATGGTTCGATTACTATCCAAATTTTTCAGTTTATGTTTTTGATGAGCACATCAAAGACATTCTGCAATTGCAGATCAAAACTTCTAGTTTTGACATGAAGAAGAAAAAAACTAATAATTATTTCCATACCAGAGGTTGTTTTTGTCATACCAACACACACTATCCCACAATCTAACACTCTCCTAGTCAAGAGTCTAAGTTGAGTGTGGTAGTCCTTACAAATGCTCACAACCAAAAAATAGAACATCAAATGATCAAATAGGAAGAATTGAGTTTTCCTGAAAATTGGGTAGTAGATATCCCAAAGACCCAAAAATTCAAAATATAAAAACTGCACAAATCAAAGAAGATTCTTCATTTGTAGTCTAATCTTTTCCTAGAAGATCTACTATTCCAAGAGGATGATTAGACAAAGCAGTCGAAGAATATAAAAAATTTCATCCCATTTCTTGTGGAGTATTTACAACAACCATAGCAGAATCCTCTTCTGATTGTACAAATTGTATTCAAATTGATTTGTTTGAGCTAGCCCAACTCTTGAATTTTTATGATTTCGTAGTTAAATGTCCTTCTTGTCAATATCTAGTCAATTTGGAATTTCTTGTGCATATGACCATCCATCATAACCATAATCCAAGAATTGGGGAGGCACCTTCTACTCTTCTAAAAAAATCTTGCCCAAATCCCAAATGCAATGAAATATCTTTTCCTCATGATGAAGTCTTGGTCATACATGAACTACCTACCCTTGAAAATGAAGACCTCAGGCTAATAGAGATGTTCGGAAAAATGCATCCGGCTGGTATGCCTAGATATGGGTTGGGATGCCTTGAATAGATGGATGAGTTCATTCCATCATGTATATTTCAAAATTCGTTGCCTGATGACTACAAGCAGCCATCAAAACCCAAAATGTATAATTTCTTTTCTCTCATGGAACATTGTCTAAAACACAAAGTTGATATTAAATGGATGAAAGAAATGTTGAACTGAGATTTGTTTTCACACCCAAATTCAAATGAATTTAATATGACATCCATGGAAGAAAAACAAATCCTATCTGAAGAATGGAAGGAACACATGAGCCAAACAAACTCATGGATTTCCTTTTATGAATGGAAAAAGCAACAAGAAGACACCAAAATCCAAATGATCTCTACAGAAAGATCCATGAAGCAACAATGGACATCCCTTGATGGAACAAATTATAATATTCATCTGTATTTCCACCCTATAAAGGGATTGTCTTAGGAGAAAAAGACAATATTTCTAGAGATGCTCACCTTGTCCTAACAGATGAATCTGCCAGAGGGGCTGATGTCATAATACAAAAAATAGGTGAGTAGTTAAACTGGATCAATAATACTCTGAAAGACCTTGCCATACACTCCTCAATTCATTTTTCACAAAATAACAAATTGACTCATTACAAACCTTTGTAAATATTGTGAATAAAAGTTTGAATGAATTCCAATTTTCTGTTTCCACTCTAGAAGGTTTTTTTTGAGAAGGTACTAGAGCCACAACATCCTTTTCATAACAAATTAGAGATCAATATGTAGATATTAAGAAATAAGTCAATGTGGGTTTATATTTAACCCAAGAAAGAATAAAGGAATTATCCTCCAAATTTGAAAAACTTACTCTCTCTACCAAAGATAAAGATATTCCTACTTCTATGTTATTTTGTCATCCTATTTCTATTCAGTCAAAATCCATTGAAAGGTTTCCTTATTTATTTCTGAAAGAAAATCCTGATAAACCAGGATCTTCTTCTTCTGGTGCACATCTTTTGCCAGTCCTTTGCGCAGTCTATGAACCTTTTCCTAGTCACTTTCTTGATATCCTACTCCTGATCTAAGTGGTAAAGGAAGATTTCATGAATCCCAAATATTCCATCCTCATTTTCATAAAGAATGGAATATAGACAACCTCAGCTCTAGACAAATTCGGCAATGATTAATCAAATGTTCACCGAATACAAGATGATGTGTATGAAGGGAAAAAGTTGAAGTCAAAGCATGCAAAACATTAATATAATGCTTCAATGGAACCCTCCAGAGATGGTGGGAAGTAGAATCATCTCCGACAATCCTTTAGAAAATGACAACATGAATAATAAAAGATGAGGGAGGTGATATTGTAAAGAATGATGATGGTAGATCACAGAGCAATGTGATAGGCACACTCACTTCAACGATTCTTGAACATTGTTGTGGTGCTGAAACTAAGATATTAGACAAACACTCACAGATTTTGATGAATCTAAAATGTAAAAAGATGTCACAGTATGAAGATTTCTATAGAGATTGGGTACAAAGAATATATGAGGTAAAATATAGAAAAAAGATCTTATGGAAATAGATTTACCTTGCTGATCTCCCCTCCAAGTTTGTAGACTACTTAAAGATTCATGAATTATTTTAGAATCCATATGAATCTTATACTTGGGGAGAAATTTATTGCATCATCACAAAATCTTTAGTTGGTTTATGTACAAATATAAAAGTAAATAAGTCTATACAGAAATTTCCAAGGCTCCCTGATAGCAAATCTATCTGTAACAAGTATGGCTTATCACTAGATGATCCATTTGTACATAGAAAAAGGTCAAATAAATCAATGAAGAAAATTTCTAAATAAAAATTCAGTGTTTCCATTCAGCCAAGAAAATATAACAAAAATCTGACCAAAGGGTATTATAGACGAGTTCCTCGAACTCACTACTACATTCCTCAAGATATTCATCTTAGGACACATAAACAGGAGGCATGAAACAAAATTACATGTTGGATATGTGGAAAACAAGGACATACTTCAAATAGATGTCCCAGTGGGGAAGGATCTAAAATACAAAAAGGGAAGAAATCCCAAGAAAAAGCACATAGATTTCATCAAAAAAGAAGAAAGAAAGCCACTTGTACATATTCAATGTTTTAAATGTGTCTCTAAGCTACATAAAATAGATCAGTGTCCTAAATTTCATATCAAAGAAGAGGTACATATGTTAGGCCAAAATTGTTGCGACTCAACTGAAACTTCAAGTTTCAGTAATATTAGTGAAGATGAATCTTCTGATCAAGATAACATATTTTTTGCCGAAAATTGTGATTATACATATTATGATGATTTCCAATACAACCTAACAGATACTAATTTAGAAAGCATCTCTGAAGAAAAACCAACACTACTTCAAAGAGAAAAGCTTAAATTTTGCATGGTACATCTCAACGTTGATGAAGAAGCCAAAGTATTAGTAGGGATAAAACTGTTGTCAGAAGGTGAGATGAAATAAAAGCTCATGGAGACATTCTTGCAGACAATGCTCAAAAATCAAGGATCTGCAACTACTTCCACAAGTAAGGGCACTACTCCAAAATCTTTTTCTATTGATGCTTCTTTGAAAAAGAATACAAATCCTTCCAAAGAAGTCATGAAGAGGATAAACATCGAACACTTACTCTCCATGAAGTAAGCCATGAAATCCAAAATATGAAAAAGGAAATTGTAGAGCTCAAAACTCAGGTCTCCAAATTAGAGAAAGGAAAAATCCCAGAAGAAGAAAAAAATTTCTTAAGGGCCCCATTTTTTCCACAAAAAAACCCCAAAGTAGAAATCTATGAGACCAAGCCTGCAGATTTCAAAGGCTTAAGCAATATGAAAATCATGGTTGTGCAACATCAACAATATCATGTTATGCTAAAATAAAAGTTCAACATGAAGTATTTTCTTTGAAGACTTTATTAGACACAGGAGAAGATATAAATGTCTTGAATAAGAAATCAATCCCAACTAGATATTAGACAAAAGCAAGGAGGGGATTCATAGGGTTGGGGAAACAGGGATTCAATTTTCAATATGAAGTCCCTAAGGCCACAATATGTTTTGAAGAATACAACATGAATGCGAAATTTGCAGTAGGTAACATATCCATAGATTACATCTAAGGAAATCATTTTTTGGCAGTTGTTGAACCACATGGTTCAACACGTCTAGAAGATGGAAGATCAGGGTATTTCATTTTTGTGCCTAGTCATGAATGATATCTACAAACTATCATACTTCCTTTTGTCTCTACGCCAAGGATTTTCACTATGATTCATGCTATGCAAGAACCGAATCAATCTGAGACAAAACTGAAAGAACTCAAAGAGTAAAAATCTTATCTCAAGATTGATGACCAGTTAAAATAGCCAAGTATGATAAAGAAGATTGTGGATTTAAGGCAAATCTTAGGAATAGAATGTTGTGCCACAAGACCTAATTCCTTTTGGCATAGGAAACAATACTTTGTTGATCTCACGTATAAGCCACAGTATGTAGGCAAACCCTACAAGAGCAGAGAAATCCCCATGAATGAAGCTTACAGGAAGCTCTGCTAGAAAGAAATCCAAGATTTATTAAGCTAAAAATTGATTAGAGAATCTAACATTCCTTGGAACTGTTATGGATTCTATGTAAATAAACATTCTGAGAAAATAAGGGGGGTAGCACAGTTGGTCATCAATTATAAACCACTAAATAATTTTCTGGCATATGATACTTATCCAATTCCCCACAAAGGAAACTTGATTACTAGAATTGCAGGTGCCAAAATATTTTCAAAATTTGACATGAATTTAGGATTTTGGCAACTTTCTGTTAAAGAAGAAGACCGATTCAAAGTTGCTTTTAATGTACCCTCAGTGCACTGCGAGTGGAACATTATGCCATTTGGTCTAAAACATGCTCCCTCAAAGTTTCAAAAAGTTATGGACCAAGTATTTAAGGCAGAATTTGATTGGTTGATTGTATATATAGATGATATATTAGTTTTTTTGAAATCTTTAGATGAACATTTTAAACATTTGTACAGGTTTAAACAGATAGTGAAAAACAATGGACTAGTGATCAGTAGGAATAAATTGGAAATCTTCCAAACAAAGATCAAATTTCTTGGTCACATGATAGAAAATGGACAAATCACTTTGCAATAGCATGCAATTTCATTTGCAGTTAAATTTCCTGATGAGATCAAAGATAAGACACAGTTGCAACGTTTTTTAGGTCTCCTGAACTATGTTTGTAACTTCTAAAAAAGTTGTGCCTAGGACAATAAGATTTTGAATCAACGTCTAGAGAAAGATCCCAGTCCATGGATTGAAGCTCATACAAGTGTTGTAAAGAAAATAAAAGAAAAAGTCCACGTATTACCCATTTTATATGTCCCTGATGAAAGTCTTTTCAAAATTGTGGAATCTAATGCCAGTGATTATGGATGGGGTGGTGTGCTAAAACAGGTTAAAGATAAGGAAAAATGGATCACCTAATTTGCTTCAGGTGTATGGAATCTTGCTGAACAAAATTACTCCACAATTGAAAAAGAAGTCAAAGTATCTTGGAACTATATTAACAAATTTGACATACATTTGATAAATAGAAGATTTCTCTTAAGAACAGATGCTTCTACCTTGAAAAAAGTGTTGACTAAGGACATAAAAAAAACTAGGAGAAGCAAATTTTTCAAGATGGAAGGCCCTATTTTCAAACTTTGATTTCGATATAGAGAACATAAAAGGTGTCATGAATTGTATTCCTGATTTCCTTAGTAGAGAAAATATCCAAGAGCAAACACATCTTATGGTCATTGTCACAGAATGGGATGTCCAGCAAAATCATGAGTCTTTCTGCCAAATCCTAGACTTTATGAGATGGAAAGACCATACATATATTTGGAAACCAACCTGGTAGCTCAGAAACACACAAGTAATAGATACAAATCTCCAAACTCATAAAGATCTACAATGCCTAGTTCATGAAAATAAGATATATCTCAAGACTTGTAGGTGGATTCATGACATGTTATTCACGCATTCCAATAGATTGGCAGAAACAACAGAAGATTCATTAAATATTCATTTTAAATATTTAATCAAAGTTTGACAGGAAGAAAATGATAGGCTAAACATTTACCACAAATATTTTTTGATAAACTGAACCAAAGATCCATTATTTAATTTAATATTGATGTGACCCCATCACAACCCAGAGTCTAATCTCCCTGGTACCATCTATGATTTCTCTGGATACAAACAACTATGGTGGCATCTCCTTTGTAGAGATAAGCTAGGGGAAATTTATTATGCATTACTCAAATTTGGGTCTATGTTTCTTACCCAACTTCATCACCGCCCAAACTGGTCAAAATAATGGTGGACAATGTTTGGCCTAAATAAAACTACCGTAGACCCTATCTATTTTGAATCTGGATACCAAATGGAGTGTGAAAAATGTGAAGGAAGAGAATACTTTCATATGCCTTGTACATTTTTTTTTATCTCAACAAATATTTAGAAAATGAGATCCTCCTAGATTTCATGGCTAAACATCAGCAATGGGCAGTAATGACAAGGATCAAACATCAAATTGTGTTAGGAAAACCCATGACTGTCTATAGAATGTTTAATAACGCATGGGACACTTTCCTATATCCCAAACAAAGATTCGATGGTACAAACATGTTCAGATCTTAATTAATGTAATTATATTCATTCCTCGTGGGCCTTGCACGACAAAGGTATCCACCTTTATGCATTCCCCCCATTAATTATTCATGAGTGAACCAACCCAGTGTCTACCCTCATGGTATCGTGAGCTTGAAAGTGAAGGTATGCCAACACCTTCTAGCACAAGTCATAATGTAAGTGCTAGTGGGTGGAATCGGAGATGTGGTCCCACCCCTCTCATGAAGTACCATCTATCTTATATAGTCCCATTGTCCTTGTGTGATTTGTTTTTCCAAACAATTGACTTGTCTCTCTAGCCACTATCATTTCATTAATAATCATAGCATAAAATTAACTTGAACTTTAAATTATTTTAAGGCAATAGTATACAATTGAACAAACTAGAGGTCATCAACTCTCATGCAGGTGCATCTGGGTGGTTTTTTCCCACACTCAATAATATCAATAATATATGTTTTTAATATTAGTCATTGATATCAGTGCACATGCTAAATATCATCATGACATAATCATAAAAATAGTTGCTAATTGTAAATAAGAAGTTAGTCCTCAAAATTCGAAAACATGATAACATAATGAATTTATCAACATGATTACACATAGCCATCAAGTAGGTTCATCACAACCATTATAATCATAACATCAAATTTGTACATCATAATTATTATTAGATCCACTAATAAAAAAAACTGAATAACCAAACCCTTAATCTCAGGGCCCCAAAGATCAATGTATAAATCCAAAGGATATATCAATACCATAACTACCCTAGGTTAAAAGTTCATGTAATAAAGTTAATAAAGCCAAAATAAGACCAAGGTCATGGGACACTTATTCTAAGTTGAATGTTAGGAAAAACATCCTACTGGGCATCACTTGTTGTTTATTATGGATAAGGAAATTGGCAAGGACATTGGTAAAGGATTTGGAAAGGAAAAGTGGCAATTATTGGCATTTATTTATGAAATAAAGGAAAATAGGAGAAAAGGGAGATGAAAGGCCAAAGGTTGCATGTGAGGAGGAAATTGAAGGAAAATAGAGGAAAAAAGAAGAAATTAGAGGGCTCAGTGACAAAAAATTATTTTGAGGATTAGTTCACATATTTTGTCAACCTTTTGTCAATTTGGCTTTGGAGTTAGTCTCAGAGAGAGAATAACACCAAGAGGAGAAAGCAAGCAAAGGAAGAACAATAAATAAAAGGAAAACAAGGACCAAGCCAAGAAGAGTTGGATCAAGGGGATACAATAGGATTACTTTGTAGGTATAAAGTTGCATGTATCGTTTCCTTGCTATTTTTGGAATGAATGTTACATGCATGTGTGTATTTGGTTTTCTTCCTACCATTAGCTTGGGTTTTTCCTAGTTTGATAGTGGTCTCAACCTTGCATTGCCAATTACCAGATAAACATGGTGTAATGGGCTTCATTCTTGGTTGAACTTTGTATTGTTGAAAAGTTTTAGATCTGAGTGAGATGGTATCAAGAAAATCCCAAGGGTTAGGGATTGAGATTTTTTTCTCCAGAAAGCCGTGAACATGTGGGTGGAGATAGGAAAATTCCTCAAGGGATGGTGAAATAACTCTGAGGCATCCAAGCTTGTTTTGGTTTTGTGATCTTGGGACTGGTTTGAGATCGCGGTAGTTTGGTGGTGGAGGTGGTTTAACCTATGGATTCCCTTAGTTTTTTATGTATTTTTTTATCCCATGAGATCCCATATTCATGCTTGGAATATGGCATGAGGGTGATTTTCTAAAAAAAATATTTGGTTCAGCCCAATCTATGGTTGGGTGGTAAGTGGAAGTCCCTGACTTGGTTGTATTTTGCATATGCTAATAAGAGCCATATTTCTCGTATATTTTATGAGTAAATGTAATTGTTATGATGTGGCTTTGATGGTTGCTCTATCATTGTTATTATTATGGTTATATGTTGGTTATAAATTGGCTCATAATGTTTTGATTGATAGATGAATGGTTATTCAATGCATGACCTAATATATGTTATTTTATATATTATGAGAGGGAATTAGATCTTCTTAATGGTTCTCAAATAAGTATCAGACCCCCATGTTCATATAAGCATTCATCACCTGTAGATTTCATGTTCACCATGTGTTTGACAAAATGAATGTCATGGTTAGGCTTGGTTAAGTCAAGTTATTGTCTAAGTTTTGTATTAATGTCTTTTTCATGGTGTCATTCATTATTCTAGAAAGTGTTATCAAGTTCTGGGCAGATATTTGGTTACTCGCCCTAAAAAAGTGGCTAATATTCTAAGGTTGAATGCTCATAACTAGGGAAATCTAAATTGCAGTCGCTGGGAGGCATGGTTATCCATGCAACTGGAGGGTTACAACCACTAGCTTTCCTTTTTATTCAAGAGATTGGGAGTCTTAATCACTCTAAAGACAAGTTAGCTCAGGGTTTGGGCACCTAGAGTGGCTGGTTAGCTCTTGTGGGTCCTAGCTCCTAAGGAAGGTCAGTAAAGTTTTGGTTTTGCAATTCCACTTCCTTAATTGTACTTAGGAGGATGAGTCATGTTGTAGTATCCCTCAACTCATGTTTACCCTAGAAGGCTAGTGAAAGTGGGTAAATATGGGTGGAGGCATTACAAATTTGTATCATAACATGGTTCAAACACTTGGACCTGATGGGATAGATACATGTTGTTGTGCATGCATTGTCATGGTTATGGTTGTCGTGCATGAGGTCATGGTATGTAATTTGTATTGTCATGCATAATGTCAATATATTGATATGATTATAAATATACATGTATCATGTTAATTTGGCTTGTTTTTGTAGATGAGATGCCTCCCGTGAACGTCATTGAGGTATGATTTTGACTATGGTATCTATTTGGTTTATCTAACATGACATCTTTGAAGGAAGAAGAGAATCAAAGATGACGAGAAAAAAGGTGGAACACAATTCACGTGACACTCCCTATAGAACCATTGAGCATCAAGGAGATTAGTATTCTCTTGGTATAGCAGATACATTGAGGAGTTTGAGCACAGAGATAAAAAAAATTGTAAGGCAGACAATGACAGGTTGGTTGAGGCTCAAGAAATACTTGCAAGGGCTAAAGAAAGGTAGACATAGGTTAATGCAGTGATCCTTTAGAGTTTATCAAACTTTCAGAGACAAGGATGATTGAGGATTAGTCAAGAACAAGAAGAGAAGACTAATGGTGCATATGGTAGCAGGTATGAATCATAATACAGGTTGGATATAGGGGACACAGACAGAGGTGGAAAATCATTGGATACAACTGATAGGAGGAATGGAATGTATGGGTTTCATTATAGTTCCTCATACAGGAGACATCATTACCATCATTACCACCATGATTCTTATGGGAGAAGTGAGTACTTATGAGCAGAGTTCAATAAATTCAAGCCTCCTACATTTGATGGAGAGATGAAGAAGTTGGAATATGCAGAGGAATGGTTTCCTGGGATGAATAAATTCTTCAATTGCGTAAATATTCAAATAACATGAAAGTAAAAATAGCTACCTTCACTCTTAAAGGGAAATAAAATATTTGTTGGGAATATGTGAAGAATGTCAGCAGCACTCGAGAAGAAGAGTTGATTTGGGATAAGTTCAAGAGACTCATCAAGAAGAAGTACCTATCTAAAATATATAACGATGGAAAATCTAAGAAATTTTATGAGTTACATATGGGTTTTATGATAGATGATGAGTATACTAGCAGGTTCCTGGAGTTTTTGAGGTATGTGCCTTACCTCAAGGATGAGAAAGAAAATATTGAAAGGTTCATTAGTGGGTTTCCAACATCATATAGAGATCAGATTGACTTTAATGAGCCTCGATCATTGGATAGAGTTATCAATAAACTAAATTATTTATATGAGAAGTCAAAGCTCAAAGTTGATCCTAAGTGTGATTTTAAGGGGAATGAGAAAGTTAAATGGAAGTGTTCACTGAAGTAGGGAATACTTCACGGTGCATGTGAGAAATAAAATGTTTCTCCTTACAAGATGTTTTATGCAACTAAGAAGTGACATGTGTCACAACTTGGAGGGAAGAAAAATAGAGGTGATGGAAGCAAACCATTGTAGTGTTAGAATTGTGGCAAACATCATCGCAATAAGTATTTCCCATTGTACCAAGGTGGCACACCTCATATCTACAGTGCTTAAGAAATGCAAACAATTAGGGATATTGGCCATAGCATTCCTTATATTTATGCAGTTGTGGAAAACAAGCAAGAAAATCAACAAACATCCATTATTGAGATGGAAGGTAATATTTTTGATCGAGTTGTTTCTATTTTGATTGACCATGGATCTAATTATAGTTATGTTAATCCTCACCTAGTGGATAAGTGTGGTTTTATAAAAGAAGTGCATGCAGAGTATTGGTTGGTGGATTTGGATATAGGTACTAAGAAGAGAGTTCATCATTGGGTAAGAGCTTGTGCATTTGAGCTAAATGGTATGCCTACATCAACACATCTAAATGTGCTTCCATTGGGATCATAGAGTATGTTTTTGGGCATGGATTGGTTGTACCTCCATAGGACCAAATTAGATTGTTATGACAAGGATATTGAGTCCCTGAATGATGATGGGAAAAAGAGAATCTTGAAGGGAAAGGAGAAGCCTCCACCGCTGAGGATGGTTATAGCTATGTGGGCCAATTGTAGTTGCAGGAAGGGGTGTGTATTGTTTGCAGTTCATGTTACCAGTGACAAGGGTAAGGATGTTTAGGATGCAAAAGTATTGAAGAGGTATCTAATTTTACAATAGTTTTAGGATGTATTCCCAACAAATATTTTTAGGGAAGTGGATTTTTCTATTGAACCAGCACCAAGATGAACACCAAAATGAAAGGCACCCTATAGGATGACCACTCTAGAGTTAGTGGAATTGAAGTTGTAGTTGAAGGAAATGCTTGATAAGGGATATATTAGGCCAAGTATATCGCCTTGGGGTGAAACAATATTCTTTGTGAAGAAGAAGGATGGCACTCTCAGAATGTGCATTGATTACAGGAAGTTGAACAAGGTAACGATCAATAATAGGTATCCATTACTAAGGATGGATGACTTGTTTGATCAGTTGAAGGGAGAATCAGTGTTCTCAAAGATTGACTTGAGATTAGGATACCATTAGGTGCACTTAAAAGAAGAGGATATCTACATGACTGTGTTCCAAACTAGGTATGGACATTATGAGTTTTTTGTGGTTCTTTTTGGCTTAACTAATGCTCCAACTACTTTCATGTGGTTGATGAATAGTGTGTTGTGTCCTTATTTGGATACGTTTGTGATAGTATTCAATGATGATATATTGATATATTATAAGAATAAGGAAGAACATGCAGACACTTAGTAACAATATTAATATTTCTAATTAAGCATTAATTGTATGCCAAGCCTAGTAAATGTAGCTTCTTTCAGACAAAGGTACATTACTTGGGACATGTTGTTTCAAGGGAAGGCATAAAAATGGACTCGGGAAATATTAGATCTATCATGGAATGGGAAACTGCTAGGAATGTGGATGAGGTTAGATCATTCATGGGGCTAGAAGGTTACTACAGCCAATTCATTAGAAAATTCTCATAGATTGTCTATCCTATTACATCATTGCAAGGGAATGGGAACAAATTTGAATGGACAGAGGAATGTACAGTTATTTTTGAGCAGTGGAAACAGTTGCCTACAATTTCTATAGTTATAAAGATTGTAGGTCCAGATAAAGAGTTTGTCGTGTGTACATATGCTTACAAGAGAGGAATTGGTGGAGTCTTGAATCAGGAAGGACAGGTGGTGTGCTATGAGTTAATGAAACTAAATGAGCACGAGTAGAACTATGTGTCTCATGATCTTGAGTTTGTGTCTATTATTCGTGCCTTGAATATGTGGAGGCACTATCTTCTTGGCAGGAGGATTTTTATGAGTGACATCAATGGGTTGAGATACTTGTTTGACCAACCTAATATGAATGCCAGACAAGCTATATGGTTTGATACCCTTAGTGAGTTTGACTTCGAGATCAGGTACATTAAAGGAAAGGAGAACACAGTTACAAATGCCCTGAGTAGGAGAGTGCAGGTAAACCATGTTGTAGTTGTGAGTTCTTACGAGACATATTTCTAGGAGTGGGTCTTGCAGGTAGGGCAACATGATGAAAGGTATTAGAATCTTAAGCACATGTTACAATAGGGTATAGGTGAACAGGATGTGTATTATCATATCATAGTAGATGGCTTGGGGAGATTTAGAGACAAGATATATGTGTCAAATGACAGTGAGCTCAAGAATCTTATTGTAGTGTCCTATCTAGGGTGCTAGACGGGGCTAAATTTATTATCGACCAGGGTGCGTATACTTAGAGGCGTGTGCCTAAAATATATAGACAGAAAGGATCTAGTCTAGGCCTATTCTTCCTAATTACAATGCTGTGACTTAATCTAATATTAAACTATCAATCAAATCTTTAATTAAGCATCAAACTATGTGTCATTATTAGCTAAGATGCAACTCATAACATGCTGTGTATCACTGTATTTAAAGGTTTCGGTCCCCTTACAGAGACACCGAACATGAAACGCCTGTTTAATGGTACCCAACAGTCATAAACATTTATTACAAGCATGCAAAGTAAAAATCATAAGCGTATAGTCCATAACAGTGTGTTATAAAGCAACCCTGGATCGAACCCCTTACAGGGTATGATTCACAATCCAGATGATGGCCTATTCAAGCGCATGCATAGACATATAACAACGCATTCATAAACACAAATGTAAACATCAATTAAATCCCTGTGCATATATATATTGGTTTCAAATATCAATCAAATGCTCTTACTATAAAACGTAATTAAAATAACAATGTAAATGCAATCAAAATGATATCGGTATAC
>APFE030193777.1:30640-43272 GCA_000404065.3 Pinus taeda
TATTTTTTAATTTTATTTTATTTTATTATAGTGGTGAGTATTCCCGCTTGTCACGCAGGTGACCCAGGTTCGATCCCCGGCAACGACGCCAA
Source organism: Pinus taeda (assembly GCA_000404065.3). NCBI lineage: Eukaryota > Viridiplantae > Streptophyta > Pinopsida > Pinales > Pinaceae > Pinus > Pinus taeda. Next base: position 30,733 of record APFE030193777.1, read on the forward strand.
AATGTAGTGTCCTATCTAGGGTGCTAGACGGGGCTAAATTTATTATCGACCAGGGTGTGTATACTTAGAGGCGTGTGCCTAAAATATATAGACATAAAGGATCTAGTCTAGGCCTATTCTTCCTAATTACAATGCTGTGACTTAATCTAATATTAAACTATCAATCAAATCTTTAATTAAGCATCAAACTATGTGTCATTATCAGCTAAGATGCAACTCATAACATGCTGTGTATCACTGTATTTAAAGGTTTCGGTCCCCTTACAGAGACACCAAACATGAAACCCCTGTTTAATGGTACCCAACAGTCATAAACGTTTATTACAAGCATGCAAAGTAAAAATCATAAGCGTACAATCCATAACAGTGCGTTATAAAGCAACCCTGGATCGAACCCCTTACAGGGTATGATTCACAATCCAGATGATGGCCTATTCAAGCGCATGCATAGACATATAACAGCGCATTCATAAACACAAATGTAAACATCAATTAAATCCCTGTGCATATATATATTGGTTTCAAATATCAATAAAATGCTCTGACTGTAAAACGTAATTAAAATAACAATGTAAATGCAATCAAAATGATATCGGTATACCATGCACGCAGCGCCCGTCCGCGTTCTTGGTACACTGAGATTGTTATTCCACGATCACAGTATTAAAACAACGCACGAAGATTATAATGCAGTCTTATATTAAATCAAAGCTCTGTTCTGAGGCGACAAGAAATGTAAACGTAAAACATAAAGGTCAAACTAACATATAACCAGGTTCGGCCTTATAATTACATACGGTTCACATCCCTTGAAAAATGGATGTTCATCCATGGGCGGTTGTTGCTGCTTTTAGAAAAACGCAAAGATGTTCCTATCCTAGCTTACGCACATAAAAAAAAGGAAACAACTAAAAATCGGATTGACTGTAACTGTGTGCTGTTGCTGCCTTTGTGCCAACATGCCATAGTTGACCAGGCGTTCACCGCGCATGTAGGAGGGTTGTTTCCGCTGCGGGATAGGTGCTTGTCCATGCTTGGACATTCCACTTTTCGCCCATACCTTTCGCTCTGGCCTGGCTGTCATGCCACATGTCAAACGATAAGCCATTTACAGGTTGTTGAGACTTCTTGTAGTTATTTTGCCCAAAAATCCTAATTTATTAACACAAAACCCTTAAATCAACTTAAATGTAATTCTACAACTATAAAACTATTAATTAATCAATTTCCAAGGCATTTGAGGGATAAATGATGAAAAGAGATAGGTAATGGTCATGTTTTGGGAGGGAAAAAGGGTTCATAGAATGGTACCAACACTTATCTTGAGTGATTTTCATGTCAAGCCATATTCAGGTAACCCGCAATCTCAGAAAACATTGACAATTGTGAAGAAGTTTTACTATTGCTCAAATTTGAAGAAGGAAGTCGAAAGGTTCATTTCTAGATGTATGGAACATTAGCATGTGAAATTTTAGTGTACGCACCCAGTTCCTTTGTTATTGTAGGTTTTAACCCTGTACAGAAATTACATGCATACGAATTCTAAAACACAGAAAATAAACAATGCGAGAGAATAACACATAAAACACATATACACAGAGGTTTTCCCTAGATCCCAAAACTGAGACTACCAACTTGATTTTTTCATTATTTTCCTTTAAATGTTACAATACATATATATACATGTCGAAGCATCCAATACCATGGACTGAAAACCATCGTGCCCAAAACCATGTGCGAAAACCATGCACAAAACGATAAGTAGGTTCGCCCCACCTAATAGAGGCTATTCGTGGAAAGAATACAACACAACCCAATAGTTACATCCTTTCCAATTATAGAGTGGAAATGGGAGGTCATTTCCATGGATTTAATTATAGGTTTTCTAAGGACATCGAAGCGGCATGATTCCATCATGGTTGTGGTTGATAGGTTGAGTAAGGTATCTCACTTCATTCTAGTAAAGACTACTAATTCAGCCAGTGAGGTAGCTTAGATATTCATTAGGGAGATAGTGAGATTACATGTTATTCCTAAGAATATCATATTAGATAGAGATGCCAAGTTCACTTCCAGGTTTTCGAAGGGGCCGTTTACAGGTTTGGGCACAAAATTTTCCTTTAGTACAGCTTATCATCCATAGATAGATGGAAATATAGAGAGGGTCAATAGGATAATGAAGGATATGATGAGGATGTGTCATGACTCAGTAAAGGAGGTGAGAGGAGTATCTTCCACTAGTGGATTTTTCTTACAACAATGGTTATAAGGAGTCACTAAGGCTAAGTCTGTTGAGGCACTCTATGGGAAGAGTTGTAATACTCACATCATTTGGATTGATCTAGTGAATAGGGTAAGTATAGGACTAGACATGTTCGCATAGATGGAATAGTAAATTCAAGTTATCAAAAAGAATTTAAAGGAGGCATATGATAGACAGAAGAGTTATGCAGATTAACATTGTGCATTTAAGTAGTTTCAAGTTGGAGAGAATGTGTACTTGCACATTAAGCCCAAGAAGAGATCCTTGAGGATTCGATCATGTGCAAATTGGCACCTCAGTATTGCTGGCCTTCCTAGATCCTTGAGATGATTGGACCAGTGGGCTACATAATTTCATCACCTCTAACAATGAAAGTCCAAGATTTTTTCCATGTTTCATTGCTTAAAACATATGTAAAGGATTTTAATCATGTGATTGATTGGTTTGTATTGCAGGTGGAGCCAAAAGGAGAATTCTAGCTGGAACCTCAGTGCATATTGCAGTGGAAATATCTCACGCTCTGGAACCAAGCAATCGAGAAAGTTAAAGTGCAATGGAATCTCTTTAGGCCCATGAAGCTACATGGGAGATGATTGATCAGATGTGGGCTATGTATCCTTCATTATTTTCCAGTGAAGGCAAATGAGTTTTTGTATGTGTACATATTTATGTAGGGTTGTTATTGAAAATGCCGTAATGAGTTGTGTTATAAAGATACAATAAGCGGTATGGTGGTCATGCTTTTGTCATGATGGTTTTTATTTTGCAAAGGTTATTCATGATAAATACTACACCGATCTAAGTTATAAAGCTCCATGGGCAATATGTTTTGGTTTTAGCGGTTTGTTGTACTATGTAACAACCCCTCCATTTATACGAATAATAGTTGACATTTGACATATAAATGGGGACCCTATTTAAATTTTTTAGTCTTTCAAAAATAAAATCCTAACTCTAAGAAATTGCCTTAGAAAACAACCCAAGTTTAGGATATTTGTCACAAATCACATTTCACATTTCTCCCATGTGATAATTATAAACATCTTTAAGTAAATCCCAAATTGTGATATGCAATGAGACCCCCCATTGCAATATACCAATCAGAATGCCTTGAGAACACGCGATTGCACTTCGCAGAGTCGCAAATAAATAAGCCATGCCATTCTGTCATCCTTTAATGATTTGTGAAATGCGATATTGTGATTTTCACTATCGCATTTCGCATTATATGCAGGCAACACTATATTACAATGATTAAAAGTTGCTATGCGTGAATAAAGCACCAAGCATGGTAAGTGACTTTATTTTACTATAATAATGAATAGTTTGATAGGGTAATTAATGTTTAGCAACCCGAGGATAAGTAATGATGTTTCAAGTTATGGCTAGTTAATGCTAAATATCTCATTCGAAATTCTCCCATGATTCAAATTCATTTCAGAGAGCTTTTAGCCTTAATTTCCCTGTATCGTTTGCGCTGATATGTGTCTTCCATTTCAGGCAAGCTTCAAAAGACATGTCATTGCGAAAGGTGATGCAAAAGCATAAAAGGCAAAGCATTACAGAGGCTAAGCTATCAGAAATGTCTCCTATATTCTCTGATACAGTTTGCAATGCCAATGGAGGAGCGACAACATGGGAGGTCATATACAATAGGCTTGAGGATGAGCATCCCAAAATTACTTTCATAAATGCAACGGCTGATTCAATAAAACCTTTGGGAGTTCAATTCAAATATGTTTCCTATTCTTTCCTTCACAAAATAGGAGCGAGAACGAAGATCCTACCCCATACCAATATGATTAGGTGGGTGGTGGAAAATCTCACTATTGAAGACAGTCAATTTAGGAACTCGAGGATGGAGATCATGGGGTCATTGAAAGCTAAAGACCTGAAGAAAATTTACCATATACCTGACCCTCAAGACACATGTGACAAGTCATGCCTAGCCAATTTTGCAAAGAAAAACGAAGAACCTTTCAAGATGATCCAAGGCTAGAGGGTACTGGAGAACAAGTTCAAATTTGACAAAACTGATATGTATCATGTAGCCTCCTTAGCAAACCTCTGCAACTATGTAGCTGCTATGTTATGTAAACTATATGGATTACTTGACAATGTTAAGTTTTCCATAGAATGGATTCCTTTGATTGATGATTGTGTCAATTCCCACATTATGAATTGGGCCACTATCCTATTTGATAACCTAGCCACTGCCATTACCAAGTATCACCAGAAGAGATCCTCCTCAATGTTCATCCATTCTATTTCAGTGCCTACATCATGGATTCCATCTATTTCTACACTAAATTTCAAAACATGGGTTGGAAATGGACCTTATAGGACCCCTACCCTATGCATCTTAGCCCATAAACAGATTTGGGAATCCCATTATATACCCAATTTTTTTATCAAATATGCCATGTTGTTATTTTTCCATTGCAAAAATTAATTTTTAATAAGAAATCCCCCAGGTTCTCCAAAGAAGCTGCTACAAACCTTCTTGTAGTGGGCAAGTATTTTGTTGAAGAATGGTTTACATACATCAGAGTTTTTGGCAGTACAACGGACCAACATGTCCTCCCTTTGTATGTCTCTGATAAATTATTAGCAAGAGAAATAGCCAAGACCAAGACCCTAAAAGAGAATAAAAATCATTATGGCCATCTTTTCCCATTCGGTGCAGTTACTTTGCATTAGCAATTTTTAACCATGCAACCAAGGAGTGAGTAAGCCTAGAAAGCCTCAGGCTCCATACTCTGCCGAAAACGCAATTTGATCCAGACAAAATTGCACTTAATATTACTACTTCAGTGAAGAACAAGCCCTTTAACCATGAGGCTAATAATTCTGAAGACCTTTTACAATTAGTTGAATCCTTCAAACAAGCATTCCAGTGGGCAAGGGCAAATCTGAGTCATGAAGATTTCGAAAGCTTTCAGGAGTTCAGAAACAAAAGGCTTGAAATAATTCTGCTACATTTGTTAAAAATCGAGAACAAGCCTACACCTAGTGTGACTATCAACAACAAGGGACCTAATTCTCGCATAGAGTCTCAAGTGGATACACAGAAAGCACTGGATACAAGGAGGGACCAAGACATCGAGAATACAGTAGAATCTAGTAGGAGGTCAGCCGAAAAGCAGGGTATGAGAAACCCAACTAAAGATATTGGTTCTGAGATCAAAAGCAACAGTTGGGAGAAGGAGTGGGACCAACTCAATAAAAAACTAAAAGACACTCCTAAGACAACAGATGCCCAGGAAACCACGAAATATCACACCCCTCTACATACCCAGAAAATCACAGAGACTCTGGGAATGAGCCGATGGACATAGTTTGGAAGGATATTCCTTCCAATCCATCTGAAAACTTGACCAGACTGTCGTAGTTTATAGGGGCATATGCAACTGCCACCATGGATAAAGCTACCGAGATATCTATTTTGTTAAGGGAAAAGGACGAGAAGATAGCGCAGCTCGAGCAACAACTGCAAGTTGAAAAAGAAAATGTGAACCAGGAAGTTGTTGAACAAATCACTCAATTGCAACAGAATATGGAGGTGTTAAAGATAAGCCATGAAGCAGACATTTCTGCGAAGAACATGCAAGTTCAAGAGGCCATGGAAAAATATGAAGATGTCCCTACTATCGAGGAATTCATCAAAGAGGCACTAGAGCTAAATTCTCTCCCACTAAAACAACAAGAATAATTTTGCCAAAAGATGTCACATATCACTCCTTATCTAATCACTAGTGACCAGCTAACAGATAAGGTGATTGACCAAAGAACTGAATTTACTAATCTAAACACAAGAATCTCATAATTCATTGCGTGGAAAGAAACAGAAGAGGGAAGGAGGGCTAATCTACCTGAGATCGAGGAGACACATAAGGACATTCTATTCACAGATTGGGATTCGAGGATCAAACAAGCTGAATTAGCAATGACAAGAGCAGCTAGGGTGTCGAAGAACATAGTAAAAGCGGTAAACCACACTTTGTATGCCACCAACCTAGTGAAAGAAGGCAACCTAAAAATACTGCTCGATTTAAATGACTTGCATAAAAGTTGGAAGGAAAGAGCAAAAATTCAAAGGTAAGCAATTGCAAAGCTAGCAAAGACTGATTGGGAGGCGTATTGGCAATACCTTGTCAAGCCACATAGCGAAATCATCACCCTTAACTGCTCACTCCATTCAGCTTAGCAGATGCTGCCACCTCCCATAGATGTTATTTTCGCGAGACAAGTCAGAACATAGTTTGGGGCACCTCCTCAAGTCAAACCGATGGCCAATATATGTGATTTAAAAGCGAACTTGGCAAACAACAAGTCATCATCATAACCTCTTCTCATCAAGTCACTTTCATTTTTAGAGTTAGTTAACTAGTTAGGAGGAAGGTTGTTTGAAACCTCCTCAAATTTTTGTATAATCTATTTTTGAACATTAGTTAGAATAGTATTTATACCCTTCTCATGCATTTAGAGAAGGATCTAGAATTTTATCAAATACATTTGCAAATAATGCACTTTTTTAAGCTTGTGAATGCTTTGATGAAATTATGGAACATGGTCGTTTCTTTTAAATATCAGGCTACTTTCCTGTGTTGATGCACTATTGTATACTTGGAAGATAATTGGATCTAAAGAAAGGAATTGATCTATGTCATTAGTCAAATGAGCAGAACTTCACACATATGGTACTTCTATCTTGTATGATTAGTTTTGTTTTTGTTTAATTAGTGATAACACTTCATTTTCATGAATTGTATATGAAATATGTTCTTTTTTTTAAGCGTTAATTGCAATATTGTATGATGCATAGCTAAAATTGTTTATTTTCATATATAATCCTCAGATATATGCGATATAGTTTATACATTTCTTTTACTAATTATTTAGTCAAAGAAATTATCTTTACATGTTATCACCTCTGTTTAATGCATAATTGATCTTTATTATCACATGTCAAATATATATCTTTTTAGATCACATATCACACATAAATACCTGGGTTTATATTAGATTAAGTTAGCTAGATATTTGCATGACAGAATAGGCCATTTAGTTATCACTATCCTTACTGCAATCACCTTAAAACCACCAACTCTCATTTTAAAACCCACACTGGGAAACTGGTCCCATCATCCCCAGTCAGAGCCACCACTTCAAACAAAAAAGGAGTTGTCTTAAGGTCCGGACTAGGTGGTTATCCCCCATGTTGGAGCAGCAGAAGTCTGAGGCTTCAACATTTTGGCACTAGAAGGAGGGCCATACAACTATGAATGGAATATAAGCCTAAATATCAATCAAAAAACATCCATAAGATTCAAAACCCCTCCACAACTTCTACACCTTCTAGATCTCATTCAAAATCTCCGAATTAGAAATCTGATGTTGTAGAAACATCTCCCTCGTCTCCTAAAGCATTAAGACAACTACCTCCTTCATATTACACTCCCTAGTCTCTTGAAGTTCACTCTTTGATATAGAAATTGGAACATATATCCATCTCTGCCGAGAAACCAGAGAGGCCTGAAGCTTCTGAAGAAAGTGTCACTTCCTTATTACGAGAAACTGGTGTATTAACTAGATTACGAAGTGAAAGGCTTGGAGTAAATCCTTTTGAGTTTCCCATTCCTACACGACGTAAGAAAATTATCGCATGAATATCTCAATATGATACCAGTGAGATCACTTCACCTTTCCATTCATTCACTTATCCATTCACTTCTACTCAATCCACCTCTTCTCAACGATCCACTTCTCCAACTAGTACTCTAATAGTAGTACTACCCGGTAGTAAGTTTTTCACCATCTATACCTACTTTTGGACTGAACTTCCCATCTTCGCAGTCTCTGACTCAAGTTATGGCCAATCAACCTGCTCAACCTTGGACAAATCCTGGTGTTGTTCTAGTTGCTAATCCAAATGCTCTCCGAGCAAACCCGGAAGAATGGTTACCTAAGTACAATCCATATCATGGTATTCTTGCTGAAGAAAATCTAAATAATTTTATGCTAGCCATGAATATTAATGGAGTTTCACATGAAAATGTTGTAATCAGACTGTTTCCTTATACTTTCCAAGGATCTGCTGGATCTTGGTATTTTTCCCTTCCAGTAGGCTCAATAAGAGACTGGGATACTTTTCAAGAAGTATTTCTTTCAAAAATTGGTGTTGACAAGACCATAGAATCCTTAATCAATGATCTTTCTAACTTAAAAGCAAACTCAGATGAAAGGATCAAAGACTTCAACTCCAAGTTTAACAAGTTACTAAACAAAATCCCATCTACCTCAAAACCTGCAGTTGATGTACAAATAGAATGGTACATATCCTCCCTCCCTTATAATATCATGATTTTTGTAGATAGAGTCGATCGGGATACCCTTGTAGAAAACATGAAGTGTTATGAAACCAGCTCACAAAAAGATAGAAAAGATAGATCAACGCCTTCAAATTTAGCCTCTTCGATGGGGAAACCTCCTTTACATTACACAAATGAACAATTCTTGGATGATATAAATGAAAAGACCTCCTTTCTATATATAGGAGTCTAAGGGGTCACAATATAACCAAGACGATCTAACAATAATAATATAAAGGCACAAAAATAACAATAGTAGGATTCTATGGGGCACAATAATAACAATAAGGGATACAATGACAATAGTAATGAGGGAATCACTAGAATTATAGGGACCTAACATGCCCCTCTCCTTCAAAAAAAGTGTTTTCCTCAATGCTTGAGTAGTTCTGGATGCTTTGGTATAAAATTCTCATCCTCCCATGTGGAATCTTCAACGGGTAAGTTCTTCCACTTGCTAAGATACTCTGAAATTGATCGATTTCGTAGCTGTCGAGTTCTTGTTTCTTTGACTGCTTCAGGTTCCAATATGATTTTTCCTTCCTCATCAAGTTCCTATAATATTGTTTGAGCTAGAATCTTGTCACATATAACCTTCTTTAAGAATGAAACATGGAAAATTGGGTGCACTTGGGAAGCTGTAGGGAGCTCCAATTTGTATGCCATAATACCTATCTTTTGCAACACCTTGTACGGACGATAATACTTTGGTGATCATTTATTATCCTTCTTAGCTTGCTTGAGGGACATTTGTTTATATGGTTGTATCTATAGGAATACCCAATCACCTACATCAAAACTTCTTTCGCTGTGATGTTGATCTACCTACTGTTTCATTCTATTATGTGCTAAGGCGAGGTTATCCTTTAAGAGTTGGAGAACTTGTTGTTGATGCTCGATGTGATCTTCCATTGCTTGAACCTTAGAATTTTCTCTTAAATATGATGTGATGAATGGTGGATGATATGCATAAAGTGCCATAAATGGGGTCATTTTTGTTGCAGTATGGAAGGAAGTGTTATACCACCATTCAACCAAAGGCAACCATTTGACCCATTTTGTCTGTTTATTAGATACAAAGCAACGAATATATCGTTCCAAACATTTGTTTACTATCTCAGTTTGCCCATTAGATTTAGGATGATAAGATGAGCTAACTGAGTACCAAGACAAGAAAATAATTCTGTCCAAAGATGGGATCTCTATTGCTTACAATAATCTTTGGGTTTCCATGTAGTTTTTGAATTGTTTCCGTAAATGCAGTAGAAACTATACTAGCTTTAAATGGATGAGATAATGCACAAAAGTGTGCTTACTTGGTAAGTTTGTCAACTACCACCATGATAACACTCTTTCCTTCGAACTTGGGTAAACCTGTGTTAAAATCCATCGAAACCTCCTCCCAATGTTGGCTTGGAATCGATAAAGGTTATAATAGTCCCAGGGTCTTAATTGTTTCAACTTTATTTTGTTGGCAAACCAAACATTTCGCCACAAAATTTTGAATATATGATTTAAGGCCATCCCAAAAAAATCCTTCTTAACCCTGTGGTAGGTTTTTAGAAATCCTGAGTGCCCTCCTTAGGGAGAGGTGTGCAATTCCCTAAGAATCTTTTGTTTGAGTTGGGAATTCTTACATAGGTATAACCGATCCTTGTACCATAATGAATCATTTTTTCCAGCTAAATGTATCAGGATGTACTGGGATATTGTTGTATCTTTGAATGAGTGTCCAACACTTCCTCGTCATTCTTCCATTCATCCCTTGCTTCGTTTATCCAATCTGGTTGGATAATAGAAATGGCGCAAAGAAATGCTTCCACATCCTCATCCTTTCTTGAGAGTGCATTTGCCACAACATTTTGCTTCCCTTTTTTGTAGATGATTTCAAAGTCATAGCCCAACATCTTTGTGACCCATTTTTTCTGCTCTTCTGAAGATAATCTTTGTTCTAAAAAGTATATAAGACTATCATGGTTTGTTTTTACCTTGAAGTGTCTTCTCATTAGGTAGGGTCGCCATTTCTTAAGTGCATTTAGTATTGCCAGCATTTCCTTCTCATAAATAGCTTTGTGTAAATACTTTCCTTTGATTGAACGACTTTCGAAAGCAATGGGTCTTTCTTCTTGCATTAAAACAACACCAATTCCATTTCCTGAGGCATCACATTCCACAATAAAGGTTTTTGTGAAGTCGATTGTAGCTAAGACTGGTGCTTGGCAAAATGCCTCTTTAAGATGTTCAAAGGCCTTTGTTTCTTCTGGAGTCCATGAGAATGCATATTTCTTCAATAATGTTGTTAGAGGTGTTGCTATTCTCCCATCACTCTTAACAAAGTTGCGATAATACCCTGTCAACCTGAGAAATCCTCGTAGATGCTTTATGGTTGTGGGGATCTTCCATTCCTTAATGGTTTTAATTTTTCTAGGGTCTACCTTAACTCCTTTATGAGATACCATATGACCCAGATATTCCACCTCTTGTACTCCAAAGGAACATGTGGAGATTTTGCATATAATTTTTTATCCTCCAATAGTTTGAGCACCATGTCAACATGTTGGAAATGATCATTCCAAGACTTGCTATAGATTAGTATATCATCAAAAAATACTAACACAAATTTTCTAAGGAAGGGTTTGAAAATTGAATTCATCAAACCTTGCAATGTAGAAGGTGCATTAGTAAGGCCAAAAGGCATGACCAAAAATTCATAATGAACCCCATGAGTTCTAAATGTTGTTTTTGAAATGTCTTCAATCTTCATTCTGATTTGATGATATCCTGAACAAAGATCCAACTTGATGAAGTAAATTGATCCATGCAATTCATTCAATAATTCATCAATGATAAGAATGTGAAATTTATCTTTAATAGTGAGCTTGTTGAGGTCCCTATAATCTGGACACATGCGCCATGATCCATCCTTCTTGTGAAGCAATACTACTGGATCAGAGAGAGAAGTTTGACTAGGTTGAATTATACCAGCCTCTAGCATTTCTGCAACCATACGTTCAATTTCACTTTTTTGGACATAGGGATATCTTTAAGGCCTGATGTTTGGAGGAACACTTCCTGGAATCAAATTGATAGCATGATCATTGTCACGAATAGGAGGGAGGCCTTTGGGAGTCTCAAATACCTTGGAATGATTGTCCAAGGTTTTTTGGAGATCTGGAGAAATGGATGGTTTCGATAAGGGAACATCTAGTGAACATAATTGTGAAATTATGCCTCGTTGTTCTTTCTTTAGAAGCTTTGTCATTCCGTTAGAGCTGATTATCTTTCTCGGTTTCCCTGCGATACCCCTTAATTCAACTTCTTATCCTTTTGCAGAGAATTTCATGAAAATTTCTTGAAAATTAAAAGCTATTGTACCCAAGGATTGTAGTCATTGGATTCCTAGTACAACATCAGCACCACCCATTGAAATGGAAAGCATTGGGCTATTCAATACATATTCTCCCATGGATAGCTTGATATTATGGCACTTTCTTGAGAAATTTATGGTTCCTCCACTTGCAACCATCAATTGACACTTTGGTGCTGGATATAGTAAGCAATTCAATTCCTTGGCTATCTTACAATGAATAAAATTATGTTTGCTTCCTGAATCAATCAACACTATTACCTTTTTCTTCTTGACATGCCCTTCTATCTTGATAGTTTGAGGAGTGGTAATTCCAACCAATGCATTACAAGATATGGTTGGATTTATTTCTTCTTTTTTCTAGGGTTTGTTCATGGTGTATGTTCTCTTCCTTTGATGTTTCTTGTTCCTTTTCTTCCTCCCCTTCACAATCTATGTAAAATAATTTCTTCTCGACACACTTATGACCTTTAGTGTATTTTCTATCACAATTGTAACAAAGCCCTTTTGCTTTTTTTTTCTTCCAATTGCTGTGGTGT
>APFE030193777.1:45389-124126 GCA_000404065.3 Pinus taeda
TTATTATTTTATTTTATTTTCGCTTCTGAAACATCACAGAAAAAAAGTTATTGCGAAAATGCCACGATGACCTGTTTGGAGCAACGAAACCCTAGAATCCAAAGCTCTGATACCAAATGTTATGAAACCAACTCACAAAAAATAGAAAACATAGATCAACGCCTTAGAATTCAGCCTCTTCGAGGGGACAACATCCTTTACATTACACAAATGATCAATTCTTGGATGATACAAATGACAAAATCTCTTTTCTATATATAGGAGTCTAAGGGGTCACAATATAACCAAGCTGACCTAACAATAATAATATAAAGGCACAAAAAAAACAATAGTGGGATTCTATGGGGCACAATAATAACAATAAGGGATACAATGACAATAGTAATGGGGGAATTGCCAGTATTATAGGCACCTAAAATTAAATTAAGGACTTATTTCTCAACATTTATTTCTTGAAGTTGTTAGTTCATAAAACATTATAAAATGCTTCAATCTGGAAGTGAAGGGACAATTATTAAGTTTTATACTAGTTTTACTCTTTGGAGAAAATACCATGTTTAATAGTTAATGCAATTACTCTGTTTCATGTCACAACTATGAATGTGTTGGTGACTTAATTCAGTGATCTAAATTCCTATTTCCTTGCACTTACCAGGTGGGCCCCCTGTGGAGTTGTGAGATAATGTAGTTGTTCTTTTGATTCCATTATTTACTGCTTTACAATTCGACTAACATTCAATTTAGTTTTTCAAATAGATAGATGTTTTAATTATCTATTTTCAAACATAGTTTGCTCATTTATCTTTGGTTCGTGACAGGTTGAGAACTCAACAGCAAACAAAAACCCCAAAAAGATTTCTTTTAAGCTTAGTCTAATGTTTATATTGGATTTTAAGATCAATTCTAATTATCAATGTGCACACTATTAATCTACGAAGGGCTCTACATTTCGAATTTCATTTAGTTCATGGTCTTTGATCTCTGCTCTTTAAACTAGTTTTAATTCAGTTCAAATCAATAGCTAGATGTCCTTTCATAGAATAAACCGATTTCAAGTTCTTTAGAATATAACTATTTATTTTCATGTCAATTAGATCAGATTCACATTTCTTATATTAAGTTTCAAATCCTACTCAATAAATTAGACTTTAATTTCTTCTTAAATATAATAAATTTCAATTCTTGTTCATTAGAATAGTTTTGAATTCCTTAAACATTAGCATAGTTTACTTTGAAGCTGATTTAAATTTGAATTCCTTGTATACATAACATGCACATACACTTAATAAGAATTAACCATAGATAACTTCAATTTACATTTCACATTTAGATTCATTCTCTTTGATTGAAAATAGAATCCTAATATATACAATGCACATACACTTCATAAGTTCACAAATCCTGGTCGATAATTTAATGAAGGAATTTAACAAACAATTAAATTACCCAACAAACATCTTGCTTCATGAGCACATGCAATTCACTTTGAGAGCATCATTTCTAGGTCCTTAAGGCCTATCTACTATTTAATCATGGTTATTTTATGTATTGTGGTCTTATTTCTAGGGCCTGTAAGAGGCAAACATATTATTTTATGTTCCTAGGGAATTTGTTAGATGAATATTCTTATTTTAATGAGAAGGGTGGTCGATATTTCATATAAATAAAAGAAGCACTTCTCATTTGTAACTCATTACTATTGGTGAAGAAACATCACTACTTGTTTACTATTTCACTTTTCCAAAAGGATGTGGATGGGTAGTTAGAGTGACTTCTTGTGAGATTGTCTTGTGAGTGGATTTACTTCTTTATGGATGCTCATTGCTAGGGTTTTGAAGATTGAAATATTTCTTGATTAAGTGGTCTAAATTTATCTTGTGGATTTTGTTTATGAATGAATGTTGCAATAATTGTTCTTATTTAATGGTTGTGGTGCATTCTCTTTATCTCTTCTTAGAAAACTTCCCTCTTTCAAAATCTCTTGGAAGATTTCCAATGGAGTTCCTTCTCTAGAATCATCTTGAATTATTAGGAAGGTACAAGATGATTTTCAAGGATTTGTAGTGGACAACCTTAGATATTTTCGTATATCCACCTGCATCTCAAGGGAGTCCTTAATTGACTCTATATGCCTAATAGTAGGGACTATTCTTTTCCCTTTAGTTATTATATTTTATAAATTCAAAAAATATTACATGTTTTAGGGTAAATTTATTGTTTTGTTTAGTATACATTTAATTTTAAGCCATTAAAAATACCCTAAATGTATAGGGCTTTCGAGCATATTTTTGACCTAAACTTTTAGGGTTTTTATTTCATATTCTTGACCTAAACTCCTAGGGGTTTCTAGCTTGCTTAACCTAAATCAATTAATTTTATAAAATATGCCTTAATGATTTATGTTGCTACATAATTAAGACCATCTGTCTTGTTTTAGTTGGTTGTTATATGCCTTGCAATTTTTAGATTTTAAAAGTTAATCATCAAACCTTAGATTTATCCATTACTCTAGGATTATACTAGTTTATAACTCATTTTGAGGCTTAAATTGTATTTTTATTGTAACTTGTTTACTACTATAATGTATTACATTTAATTTCTTAATTTTTATAAGTAATTTTCAATTTTCAAACTTGAGAGTTTTGGGGATTGCTTTGCATGAGATTATTGTTTTATAAATCCATTAGCTCAATGGTAGGATACCTTAAACCAAGTCTATAATTGACCTTTGTAAACCACCCAAATATTATATCACTTGATATATCTCATTTGTTGTATTTTCAGTAGTTACTTAGGATGGTTTAGACGTAATTGTGCTTTTCCATGGGATTCCTAAGTCCTACTAGAGAAGCCTTCATTTTGTTGGATTTATACTTCATTTTTGGGATAGGAGCCCCATCTAGTATGTGGGCGTGATTGCCACCATGTATGTTTTAATCTCGGGTGTAAAATATAAATATGTTAAAGTGAGGACAAGAATGAAATGCTCAAATAATGGGGATGTGGCCAACCCATGATTGAAAAAATCACAAAGTAATATATACAAACAATGAAAAATAATAACATGAATAAATACATCTCAAAGAAGAGATGGTTACCCAAATCCATTTATGATCCGGATTTAAATAGGAACGCAAAAAATTACAGAGATAACCATAAACACAGAGATGCAACAGAAATAATACTTCATTTCATTAATGTAAAATACTGAAATATGCTTACAAACAGAAATGGAAATAAACTAGTGAGGGCAATGGTAGCTTATCTATGAGAAGAGATGTGGTGGCTACATTCCTCTGAACTGTGTTACAATGAGGCTCTAAGGCATATTTATTGTTGAGAAACAATGGAAAACCCTAAACATCCAAAAACCTAACCCTAGAAGATGAAACACCAAACTGTGGGCCCCATTTGGGTAAATTGGTACATCAACTTCCCAGGGTCGTAACTTTGGCATACGATCTCTATTTGAAGCAAACAATAACTTGCTAGAAAGATCTATCTGAGAACTATAACTTTGGGAAAAGCAACATTGGTCCATGGACCCATGTTGCTCCCAATTTTCATAAAAAACGTCATTTAGGGCCTCAAAATGGCTCTGGAAGTTCAGGACACACAAAAAAACTGCCAAAAAAATAAATTGGACTACAATTACAGAAACTGAAAAACTGAAAGAGACAGTTGTGGGGGTCCAAGTGGGATAGGTGGGTGGCCACCAACATCCACCTGGATCATTCCTCCCCCCTTAGGAAGCAATGGTCCCCATTGTGTTGAGTTCCTCCATCTGTTGAACTTGGTCCTTGGTGGGTTGTTCTGTAATCTCTGATGTGTCTAGTAATGGTGGGAAGCATGGTCAAGGGCAGTTCATATTAAACACTCGGTGCAAGCAAAGGAATGGGGGAATGTTGTGCTTCAAAGCATTGTTTCCCACAGCCTTGGTAATGGTGTAAGGACCATGTTGCAGTGGTTTGAGCTTCTTATGGGCTCTTTTCAGGCGTTCTTTCTGCATATGCAACCAGACTTTGTTGCCCACTTGAAGCTTGTGTGGTACCCCTGTGGGTGATGAGAAGTTGTTCCTGTGTTATTTCTTGATTGTATCCCTTTGCTTCTGCTGCTACATGGAGGAACCCTTAGCGGGGGTCATGGATGTGGCGACGATCTTCCCCTTCCTTTGGGAGCGAACCAGGCAGAAAATGAATTTCCTAGTCTGGGAGATGAGCTTGTTGCCTTTCTTAGCAGTGATCAAAGAGGTGGCGATAGGAGGGGCTACCTCCGGTATCCTGTATAATGAATCACCCAAAGAAATAATGACAGTGCAAGGCCTTGACTCATACATAGCATATTGCCTCCACAAGTATGGCTGGCCTAATAATACATCACAAACATCCAGAGGTGCAACATCACACAATACCTCGTCTGTGAAGGGGTTGATGTTGTAAAGAAGGTGACACTGTTGGCGAACACGAAGATCTCGTCCTTGGTGAAGCCACCCAATATTGTACGGCTGTGGGTGTGGTGTAGTCGGTAGGCCCAACCGCTCCACGACCTCTATTGAAATGAGGTTCTTTGGGTTGCCACTGTCGACAATGAATTGTAGCGATGAACCGTTCACCCACATTTGTGAGTGGAAAAGATGCTCCCCCTCCTCTGGATCTTCAAGCTCATTCTTCTAGTTCTTGGCAGTGGCAACAATGGTGTTGGGCTCCGCGTCAATGATATGCTTCCCTTTTCCATTCCCCTTGTCGGGTTTTGACTCAGGGTCGGAACATGCATCTGATTCGAAAGCCATCAACTCGCCCACCAGCGACTGTTTGGTTCGGCACTCACTTGTGTTGTGAGCAGGTCTCTTAAGGAACTCACACCACTTTCCTGTGTCCTTTTTCAACTTCGTGGTGTTGTTCTTTTCTTGTGGCTTCAATGAGTTGTATTGGGTTGCCTAGTCTTAGCTTTGTCCTTGGTTCTATGATTTGGGGAAGCCTTTCCCTTGCTTCAGATTTGCAGATCCAAAGTCTCACTTATTTTGTTTAAACTTCTGCTCAATTTTGATAGCATATCAGTACGTCATACTGAGCGAGGAGACGTTCAGGTACTCCATCTCTTCCTGGATGTATCTGTGTATGCAGCCGCGATATTTGAGTACCAAATGTAGCTCAGAATCCTTGATACCCAACTGTGTGCGAAGGGTATGAAAAATGTTTGTGAACTCCAGCACATCTTGGTCCCTTCCCTGTCGCAACGTGGTATACTTTATGTATTTGTCCTCATAGCTCTTGACAGGGTAGTACTGTTCCTTGATGGCATGCCGAAATGAATTCCAAGTGGGTGCGGCTAAAAATAGTGAGCCCATACTTTCATCCTTCTGCTCGCAGTAGGTTTCCCACTAGTCCTTAATGTGGGGGACTACTTTAAGAAGAGCGAAAATAATCTTTTCCCGACTAGAAAAATCATGAACAAAATAATAACCCTCTAGCAGATTTAACCATTTATCTATGGCATCTGTGTCTATTTGACCCTCGAATATGGGGATTTCAAAATTAACTTTTACCTTAAACGGTGTGGCTTTTCCAGAGTAGCTGTTGGAAGCCGATGCGTCGCCCCTAGGTATTCGCTGAAGGATCTCGACAAAGTTGTCCATCATTGTGTTCCTTTGTCGCTCGAGGGCTTCTTCAAGCAAGATTTTGATAGGATCTCCTACCCCCTCGTCTTTCTTTTCATCTGCCATGGGAGGCCATCGGGGTTTGAGAGGCTTGTCTTGCAAAGGTTCGACCAATTCAATTCGTAACTCCTTATATCTCGACCTCATTGGGGACATGCAAAGAAAAACAAAGAAAAAGCAGACCGGTCTCATACCACTGATCCGGATTTAAACAGGAACGCAACAAATTACAGAGATAACCATAAACACAGAGATGCAGCGGAAATAATACTTCATTTCATTAATGTAAAATACTGAAATATGCTTACAAACAGAAATGGAAATAAACCAGCTAGGGCGATGATAACTTATCTTTGAGAAGAGATGTGGTGGATACATGCCTCTAAACTCTATTACAATGAGGCTCGAAGGCCTATTTATTGTTGAGAAACAATGGAAAACCCTAAACATCCAAAAACCTAACCCTAGAAGATGAAACGCCAAACTGTGGGCCCTGTTTGGGTAAATTGGTACATCAACTTCTCGGGGTTGTAACTTTGGCATACGATCTCCGTTTGACGCTCACAATATCTCGTTAGAAAAATCTGTCTGAGAAATATAAATTTTGGAAGAGAAACATTGGTCCATGGAATTATGATGCTCCTAGTTTTCCCAAAAAAATGTTGTTTAGGGCCTCAAAACGGCTCTGGAAGTTCAAGACCAAAAACAAACTGCTAAAAATATTAAATTGTGCTACAATTACGGAAACTGAAGAATTGAAAGAGATAATTGTGGGGGTCCAAGTGGGATAGGTGGGTGGCCACCAAAATCCACCTAGATCAATATAAGACATACAATTAAGAGAGTGTTAGAGGTTAACTAGAAAATAGTTCACGATAAATTACTAGCATTGGCATGAAATAAAAGAGCAAATATTCAAAAGCAAACATATGTGCAACAACTATGAATTAGTTCATAAACATATCACCTGCGTGAAAGCACATATACAAACACAATGCAAAGACCAGATTGCTAATACAACCACTATGAAGATGCATGGGAATCAATGTTGAAAGTTAATAACTTCTCATTATCCATGTTGCAAGTTCAAGTATATGTTCAACAAGTCCATCAAAGACCAGTAGTGGAACATGGGCTACTCATACCATCTTCAAGGCAAAACCCTAGCCTCACCACAACTCATCGTCTTATCTGCCAAGAACTGAGTGCCTCTAGCAACTTAAGCACAAAACAACTATCTATTACTAACCTCTCTCAAGTGCTAAAGGTCCTCTACAAATGAGGCATGAAGGTATATTTATAGAAATGAGGTGACCTTTCACCTACCCTCATGTCTCTTGATCTTCCTCATGACTCTCCAATGTCTAATGATTTTTAACATTTACTAATTTTAAAATATTTACAATATAAGCTGCAACTTGTAAACTCATATACCTAATTCCATCACTTAAATAGATTCAATAAATTCAAATTTCAATTCTTCATCTCTTTAGTTGGGCTAGTGTGATGCCAACCATCCAATTGATCCAAGCTGAGATGTACCTTCAAAACTTTGACCTTTAGCTCCCCGAGGACAAGGTTAATGGCATGCTTACATTGCTATCATAATATGGGTCTAAAGAGTAGGAATTAACTTCAAAAACATAAACCCTGACTCCATATTTATCTTTTAATATTATCTGAACTCTATTAAGCTTCAATAGCAGGTCTTGCTAGGATTGAATATGATCACCTTCTAGTTTTATATTTTGAATAGTTAACCATCCCTAAAGCCAAACAATTGTTGCAGTTAGATCTCTTAATAGTTCAGGTACATTTTCCACTTTCTTGCAATAACTGGAATAACCTTGTTGTCCCATGATGCCATAAAAACCTATCCTAATTTGTGTGTCAGTTTTCCAAGTCAAACAATTATCAAATAGAGAGAAAGCCAATCTCAAATACTTCCAATGATTGAGTCATTTTGATGTTCTTCATATCTCTCCAGATCTACTCTAACAACATTCATAGAAAAACAAGCTTTCAACGTGTTTGATCTGTTGACACCATACTTGTGCAATGGAAGAGAAGTGGGTTGAATCTTTGTCATAAAATGTATCGCCAAATTCTTTGACTGAAAGTAATGATATTTGTTGACCTATTTCCCCCCATTAATATTATTGTAATTGAAATTTTCCTGGTATGGGAAGAACTTCGTGCTTGGGTACAAGAGGAGCTACAACCTTGACAATATCCTCTATAACACTTGAATTTGAGCATTTCACTCTAAACTGCATCTATGGGACATGTGAAAGGATTTTTTTTTGTGTCCCCTCCTAATTTGCTTCTTTCTAGTTTTGAGTGACTGACGAACTTTACAAATATATTGAAGTTGATTAATGATGAAGAATTATCTTTGGTATTTAACTAATATGGTTTGCACATTCATCTAGAAGCCTCTTATTGAGATATTCCTTTAATTCTGTCTTGGTTCAAAAGTATATTTCCCTCTCATAAAGACGTTGATCCATAAAATTGTGTCTCATCTACAATATATTTAGCAATACCTACATTAATTCCAGGAGTAGCGTAATTAGACAAATCACTCACTAGGCACAAGAAACCAACATAATACCATTAAAACTAGTGGCTTATTCAAAATTCTTTGTGCAACCTTCACGACATCTTCGACATTTAGCAACAACATATGTGATGGAAAAGAAATGCAATATGCATAATGACCCTTTCATAGTGCTGGAGAATGCATTGTATGACCAATGTAATGATCCTGTATCTATAGGTTCAGTAAAAAATGTTTTCCATAATTCAAGTCACATTTAGGAATTAAAGTCTACTAATGTCCAAAAGTATGACTTGTGAAAGGATTCAAAACCAAAGCTATTCATAGTTTTTAGTTTCATCCAACCTTCAAGTTAGAATTTTGACTGTGACCTAATCTTGGTCATCGTTTAAGGATCTAGGATATGTCACAGTTTTCTATTCTAGTTTCTCTGTTAAATACAAATATGATTTGTGACTTTCAATGTACAATGCCTAGCCATAGTCACTAATCACATCTTCCAATCATAGTGGATTTATGTATCAAGAAGAGTCTCGATTTGTGATTGGTGGAAAGGGACTTCTTGATTAATAAATTGCAAGGAGAGTGTAGGGCTCAGAATACATTGCCAAGAGTGTGCAATTAGCATTCACAGGAAAAAGTGTTTTTCTGTTACAAACCATAAGGTCGAATGGGAGGAATGAGACTCAGAATTGCTAATGAAATGGGTTGCTACGGCTCCACAATAGTTCTGAAAATGTATCATAAGAGTTAAGCCAAAAACACATTCATCCCACCTCAAACAGATACACACAACCCCAAACAAATTCACACAAACTTATGATTCAACTATGAAATATAGAGTTATTTGATGCTTGGTCATTTGATATAGAAGTTACATGGTATGCAAATGAATTTTATTGTAAAATTAGGGTAGAGACCCTTGGCATAAGAATGATGGGCAAGGGTTCTAAAGAAATTGATACCTAGTCTAAAAATTAGGAAGAAAATCAATGTGTAGTCCATTTAGATAGTATATCGGAGATGTTAAAGGAAAATCCTTGATGGATGGATGTAGAGATGATAAGAAGGCATGCACATTACGGGTATAAATATGGATGGCTATGGAAGGTAAATCGATTATATGCTTGCAGAATAACGTGAAAGGTGATGATGGTGTGTGAGGGGTCGTAATGTAAAATACAACTTGGACTTGTCGCATGCGATTGAGGCAGTCTTAGTCGCAAACTTCATTTAAAGTGAAAACAATGTTTACATTCCCAACACAAGTCACATTTCAAAGTTACAGTTTTGATGGGGATTAGTAATGTGATTTGCGACCTAATACTAATCACAATTTAGAAATCCAACACAAGTTACAGTTCGAGACAATAATATTACTGTCAACAATAAATGTGATTTGCGACTATACGAATAGGGAAAATATAATCTCTATTGCTAGTCACAATTTTGGTCTCTAGTGTCACTCAAATTTAATATTGTGACTTGTGACTTTCACATGGAGAATGCCTAATCAATCTACCTATATGCGAGTTTGTCCCTTTTGGGTAAACATCAATAGAATGGCCATCTACTTAAATATAAAGATCAAATTCATGCGGACACCTCTAATAAAGTAATTTATGATTCTAATGACATCATGTATGAATGAGTTATGAATAATGAGATCCAAGTAATTTCTCTCTCTTCATGATGGCCAAGGGTGAGGAAATACTAAATTCCTTAAGTTATTCCCTTTTTTATTTTAGGATTTCATTCGATTGAACCAAAGACACCCTTTTAGCATTTTCTATTTCCTTCTTTTTAGACTTCCCTGTTAGAGGTATCTTAAACTATTCTTGGTGCCTTTTCTGACGTTCAATGACCCTTTCAATGTACTCATTTTTGGTCTCAAAGATGTTAAAATTAGTCGAATTCAACTCTTGCAAAGTGTATACATATTTCCTCTTTTGGTTTTCACAGCCAGCATACACAATATTTCTAGAAATATTTTTTGTGGAAAAGCAACTGCTATTACCACTTTGTTGCATCTTCTATGCCAAATTCTTTCTCTCCACTCTGTCAATGCTCTCTTTAATAATTGCCTCCTTGCAAAGGCCTTAAAGGACCAAGCTGACACTTTCTAATATGATTCACTAATACAAGCACTGCTTATTCTTGAGGCCTCCCTGCCAATCATCGTTAAATCATCTATTGTTCTTGGTGCCAAAAGTGTTAAGGATGCAAGCATACGTGGAAATTTTGTGATGGGTCCTTCCCCATGTCTAGTCTAGTCACACAAAGATCTCTCTCACGATTTACTCTGAGAGTGACTACCAAAGTCTCTCTGACATTCTCATATTGAATTTCTTATACATTTTGACTCAAGTGCAATGAAGGTTGTGAGTGGGCGAGATTTTTTTTCTACAGAAGGCATAGCCCTTCTTTTTGCCAGGACATTAGTTTGCATGGTGGATGCTCTTGCCAAACTTTTCATGCCTTGTAAATTATTAGTAAATGGATACTTCTTGTACCTTGAGATAATCCTTGGCTCTTCAATTGGGAAATATTTTATAGCATTTTATTTCTGAGCCTTCGTCAGGGAATAGTTTGTAAACATACCCCCTTACCACCCATGGTCCACACTTAGGTAGAAGGAGGTAACTACTACAATGGCTCAATCTCCAATGTTAAATTATGGAAATGAGGTCTCCAAAGTGAACAATGCATCATCAAAGTTACAATTATAAACATATCCGATGAACAAAGATCCATTACAAATCTATTTTGGATCACATGAGATCACTTGTCACGTACCTCTACTGAATTTAACAAAACTTCCCAAAAAAAAATTTCATTTCTCATACATTTTTTAAAGCACTTTGAAAGTAAACATTTCTTTAAATATTGGTGTATATAAATAATTGAGTGACATTTCTCTTGTATATGTTTTTTCAAACATTTTGTATGAGATTAAATCAGAAACATTGCATTTATTCCACTTGTAACATACTAACTGAAAACATGCCACATAATCATGCCACTTTTCCATTTCTTTGCATGCAACTTTTCAAATTTCTTACAAGCAAATTTTCAAATTCCTTGCATGCACATAGGCAAGATTAGCTACAACAATACTATTACACAAAAATACTACCCCCAACCAGAGAACAATATACTCATTAGGGCATTTCATCAAACAATTTGTATGCAATGAATCACTGAACCATTTAAGTCTTTCATAAAAAACTTTGCATCCAAACTAATATAGAAAATCAAATGATTCAAGTCATATATCCTAAAATGTATCTATACAAGTTATCAAAACTAAACTAGATGATCAGTGCGAGTTTCCCTCACTATAGCTCAAGTTTCAACTTTTGAAACCTCATAGATGAAAAGTTTTAACCAAAAATACCAACACAATCCTATTTGGTGCACAATTATAGGAGCATTTAGGAAGCTCGACTTCCACTACTAATATCTCCTAAAATATAGCGAACCAATATCTGAAATTTTACGACATTATAAATGGTATGTTCCCTCACTTTGGATTTTTTTTAAAGCTCTTGAGACCACGAGGAAGAAAATTTATTAACATAAATTCCAACATGACCTGTTTGATGCTTAGTTTTAGGAGCATTCATGAGGCTTGACTTCCTCTACTCATATATCATAAAATATTTCAACCTAATATATGAAATGTTTACCACATGATCAGTGGGATTTCCCCTCAACATGGACAATTTTTTGGCTTTTGGAACATAACAAAAGATAAGTTATGGAAAAAATGCCAACATGGCCTGTTTAAAGATGCATTCAAAAAACTCATCTTCCTTAGATCATAATTCCAAAAATATTGTGAACCAATATCTGAAATTTTAACCACATTATCAGTGGGATTTACCCTCAATGTGGACAAATTTTCAGCTTTTAAAACTCTACAGAAGAAAATTTATAACATAAATGAAAGCAATTGTACTCATTGAACCCTGCATTTCCACATGCACAGTCCTGTATTTTAAACAAAATTATATCACTACAATAAATAATATTGCATGTTAGTTACTGCAAGGATTGAATCATTTCTACGACCTATTATTTCAACACCTTTTACACAGTAACAACAACAAATTGGTTAATTCATAAACTAAAGAAATCATGAACCATGTCATCAATGAACATCATTTCAAACTCATAATGAAATAGGCACATATATATGTACATACGTGTAAAATTCTTAATTTCTTGAGAACATAAGAGATACTTTTCTAAAAAATTAGTGGGAAACTGAGTTTGGGACTATAACTGTCCACCCAACCATAGACAACTACAACCTATTGAGAAATCCTTAGGGTAGCTTATTAGGGTTTCTTTAATTTGATTTCTCTTTAACATGAAAATTTATTGTGGTTTATTATTATTATTTTTTCTATTATTGAGTTCTTATCATTAAGACAATTTCCAAGATTATGAAGATCACAAAGACAAGAACACAAGGTGTAGGCACTCATGCAGGGAAAAACCCCTCTTAGGGTAAAACAAAACCAAAATTTCTTCTCTTCTTCAATAATACAATCAAATGAGACAACCAAGACCTCTAGATAAATAATAGGTCTTCATCCATCCAATTCAGCCTTTCAATTTTCCTTCCTTTATCAAGACAAATATGCGCAAGACAAAAACCTATTATACCATCAAAGTCAAACCAAGTAAATGAAAACTTTGCTCCAATTAGGAGCTTGACCTTAATTTTTATCTCAACAACTTTTGTTCCCTCGACCCTTCTATTCTATCTTGGAATTTCTCACACGTGTGACAGACAAATACAAATTCCAATCCTTATGGGGTTGACAAGAGGCTCCTTCCTTCTTTGCATTCATTCTTCTTCCGTGGCAATTAATTTATACCTTCTTCTAAGTATTTCACACTTTCTTCCTTCAATTGAATTGTATATCGAAGTACTTCTTGTTTGCCTTCATAATAAGTCAAATACATCTCTTATTTTTAGTCTTTAAGTGTGGATGAATTTCCTTAATGAGGCCAACTTGATAGTAGAGTGAACCGACTTGGTGGAGGAGGGACAAAAGACTTATTTTGACATAAAAATAATTTTCTCTCTTTACATAAAAATCCCAAGAAGGGTCTAATACATGATGACAAGGACCGTGACTCAATAAACTAGCTTAGAAGCACTCAATGGGTGCTTTGACCTATAAACATAATAAATTGAGCATGAAGCCTGTGCTTTATAAAATAGTTTTCTTTTAATATTTACAATTATTTTTCTTTTCTTCTTTTCAAAAATACATAAGAATTACATAATGAGCTAAATACAATTATGAAGACCGATACTAGTTACATTTTAAACACCCCCTTAACGAGGGAGGTATTCATAATTGTTCAACCGGTATAAGGTTGGACTCAATTTGAAATGTTCCAAGAAGAGTACAACAACACACACAATGCTAGATACCATCAAGGCCAAAAAATGCCAAGGTATCAATTCAACACATCAAATATCCGAAGTGTCAAGACACCATTTCAAGGATTAAGGTGTCATCACCAAGACACCATTTCATGGATCCAAGTGTCATCTCCAAGACACTAATAAAAGGATCTAAGATACTAACAGGGACTAAGGTGTCATCAAGGAAACTTGTAACTATAGGTACCATTAGGCTACAACCCTGGTATCAATCCAACATGATATAGATACCATCTAGGCCTCCATGCCAAGATACCAACCCTTACAGGGATCTAGGTATCATCAAATTCAACACTAAAATAGAGCTCCATCACAACCACAATACCCTCCCACACTGGGATCTAGACATCATCAAGGCCAAACCATAACATGAGATCTCAATACCAACCAGGCCAAGATGTCCTCCCACATAGGTCCATCATTCAAGCACACAACCTAAGGTACTCATCTCTCCATCTCAACCAAATCAATCCAAGCATGCTTATAAAACATTCAAACTTATCAGGGATAGATTAACACATCAATGACTTGTTCATCCATCAGAACATATTGTAGCTTCACAACCCCAATAACTTCCAATATATTGGTTCTTATTATCAATATGCTAGCATAAAACCAGAGATCCATAACCATTCTGATGTTTCTTAGGTCATCAAAACATCCAAACAATTCTCAGTGGAATATCCGTTCTCCAACTTCTCCCACAACACCAAACTTAGCTTCAACACTTCTCAAAACAACTGAATCTTATTCACAACACATCAATGTCAACCACCAGAAGTGCCTTAGTTATTATTTGATCTTATTCTTTCTTCATAGTCTTTACTATACATCATGTTCTCCTTTTCAACTATAGGGGATATACACTTTCCTTCATCCAATCTCCCTCTTAACTTAGGGCGATAAGTTAATCATCAACAACTACCTGCTTTTTCTTTTGCATAATCATACCATCAGAGAACTTTGACCTTCAAGAACATTCTTTACCTTCATATGGAAATATTCAATGTCATTTTCCTCTTTCCATCATTGTCATCATCAAAGATGAGGTAGATATACATTTTTAAAACCTCTTTCAAACTATGTGCCTGCAAATTTAAACAACAAGTACAACCAAGGACAAATATACAAGCGTATGAAGTTAACTTTCTAGGGTCAACATCTAAGGTTATCAAAACTTTGAATTTAAACTTTAGATATTCAAAACCTAAACCTGGTTAGGGTTTCAATTATTGTAGAAACAATCAACTAGGGTTACACTTTCATGCCCTAGATCCTTACAACAACCTTTTCTAGGTTTTTGTGATAAACTTTAGACATTATCATAAAAAAATTAATATTAAACCTTAGATACCCAACAAATAAACCTTGTTAGGATTTTAATCATAACAAAAACATCTAGGGTTTCTCTTTCAAGTCCTAGAATCTTATTTCAACTTTTACTAGGGTTTTTATCATAAACCCTGGATAATATCATCAAACCCTATTAAAATATAGGGTTTTACTGTATGCCCTAGATATCATCAACAAACCCTAATCAAAAGGTTAGCGTTTTTCCAAAGTGAAAAAATATCAAAAGATAATATTATAAGGGTTGTATTTAATCTTAGAATTCAAACACCCTAACAATATAAAAATCTTCATGATTCTATAGAAAAATCCTAGACATGAGAGAGTCATTAATATAAAGCAAATTTAAAGACAAAAAGATTGTGCCTTCTTATATGATGGAGACCCGATACAACTCTTATAATCTTTTTTTTTGCTAAAGCAAGAGTCGGACCTTTTATTAACTTGGGTCTAAAAATATGTTACAAAAGTTACAACCGGCGTTAAGAGGAAGCAATTCCTCCAACAAAGGGAAGATTTTTAGTAGCACTTAGTACCCGTACAAGAAAGGAAGCCCTGACAAAACATTTGGCTGACATAAAAATGGGAATAGAGAATGCAACCAAGAGATTTCGGGTCCGCTGCCTTTCTCTTGGACCCACCAACCTGCTCGACAGCCTATAGTCGTCGATCTTCTCTCTCAAGATCTAACGGTCAATGGCCATATCACGCGGAACATAAGCCCAAGGAATACCTGCCCGATGAGGGCGGCATCCACTCACCTCCCAAAGCTACGTGTGCATTGTTGAGTGGCATTGCATGCAATTCATAGAAACCACTTTTGGTTTTGAGGGCGCCCGATATGGGTGGTAAACCAGAAGTTGTTTTGACTCCCTCTAACTTTATCTCGGACCCACTAACCTACTCGATAGTCGATCGCTGTCGATCTGCTCCCCCATGATCAAACGACCAATGGCCATATTGGGCGGAGCAGAAGCTTGAGGAATACCCACCTGATGAGGGCAGTATTCACTTTCCTCCCAAAGCCACGTGTTGACAGTTGAGTGGCATCGCATGCATTTCGTAGAAACCACTTTTGGTTTTGAGGGCGCCCAATAAGGGTGGTAAAATGGAAACTGTTTTGACTTCCACTAACTAACTCCTGAACCCACCAACCTGCTTGTTGGCCTGTAGCCTTTGCTCTGCCATTGCCTGTTTTCCTTCGAGACCCACAAGTTCCCAAACTCTGTGTATCTGCCTGACATACCCCTATCCTTCACTGACGAGAGGAGACAGATAGTTGCCCTGTCTGTTCTGGTTCTACTCCATGTCTATGAGGGCCCTGAATGAACAACCTTCACGCAATTGGATGTCTATTACCTCCTCCCACCTGCAGCACCTGTTGTCTCATGTGCATCTTACCCCTCCATTGGCTAGCCAGTCTGCTACACTGTTGGCTTCTCTTCTTACATGAACAAAACTTAGAGTTCTTAGAATTCTGAGGTGAGATTGTATTCTGTGATAGACCTGTAGAAGTCTCCAGTGGCTTGAGACTTTATCTGGTGAAGTGCCTGAGCCTAGCCGTTTGATCAAATTGATGATTAATTCGGAGTCAGCCTCAATGATGGCATTGTGAATGTTGTACTCTATTAAAATCTCCAAGCATAGCTCCATAGCCATGAGTTCCACCATATTATTGGTGGCCCTTCCCAGGTGGTTGTGGAAGATGACTTTCAAGTTGCCCTCCTCATCTCTTATAACTCCACCATAACCAACATCCCCAAGGTTACCTTTTGAGGCTCCATCTATGTTGAATTTTAAAAAACCATGTGGAGGAGGTTGCCAGAAAGCTTTTCCTTCTGAGGTATGCTTCACAGTTCCATTAGGACTCTCAAGGTTATGTGACTGAAGTCCCAATAGTTTCAGAATGTAGGCTTCTCTATTGCTCGACAACTTTTCTGGAGAATGCCCCCTTAGGCCGTTGACCATTTCCTTAAGCTGCTTTAGGATTACTGTTATGATATTTTGAGCTAGGCCAGTCTTATCTTTAAAGATTCTGTTGTTGCGTTCTTTCCAGACATTCCAGACCAAGAAACCTAGAATCAGGGCCTAGGCAGTGTTTACTGTCTCATTGGCTGAGAATTCCCTTCTCCATTTTTTCAACGTAACAGTAATGTCATTTTCATTCCTGTCTGTCTGCCTAAAGACATCGGCTACCCAATTCCATAAGGTTGAGGTGTAGGAGCAGATGTTGAGAAGATGATTCATGGTTTCTTCCTATTGGCCACATAAATGGCATCTTAAAGGTCTAGCGAACCCTCTATTTCTGATATTCTCCCAAGTTAGAATCTTTCCATGTTGGACCAACCACCTAAACGGTTTGATCTTCTTCCAGTGTGGGTTGTTCCATATATCTTTCCATGTCTTATCAGTACTTGGTAAGTTAAGTCCCATAGCTATTATTTTGGCTTCCTTGAGGTTGAAGACACCCTCATTATTTCTACCCCATCTTAGTAGGTCATCCGAAGTTGAGGTCAAAATTTGTCTCTTTTCCAGGATGATCTATAGAGTGTTAGTTTGAGTTTTCAGCGGGGTCGCCTCATTGTATTCTGGTAGCTTCCAAATTCTCCATTTATAATTCTCCCTTGAATGTTCCCAATAGTCACTCACTTTTTTCAGTCCTTTGTTTATTGTATCAGTCTGAATACTATCTAGTTCCTCTCTGCTAAGGTTACCTTCCTGCTGCTAGTTGTGCTCCCAGAACCAAGCAAGGTTTCCATTTCTAATCTCCCAAAAACTGTGTTTTTGTACTAAAGCTCTGTTCTCCCAGGTCTTGTTCCAAATATGGGAACCTATTATGTTTCCTGACATTCTTATGTGGTCCTTTTCTTGCCAATCCATTGCATATTTTTGTTTACAGAGTTTCGCCCAGGGGTTTTGTATTTCCTTTAGCCATCTCCACCATAGTTTTGCTCCCAAGACTCCGCTTAGAATCACTGGGTCATGTAGACCTAAACCACCATGGGATTTGGGTTTGCAAATCTTGTCCCAAGCTACTAAAGCCTTTTTCTCTTCTCCTTTTCCCCAAAGAAAGTCTCTTTGGATATTTCTGATTTGCTGAAGGATACCTGATGGTGTCGGAAGGGCTGAAAACATGAATATTAGGATGGTTTGTACTACCGCCTTGGTGAGGACTAACCTCCCTGCTAAATTCAAGGATCTGCTAGTCCACTTGTTGACCTTGTCCTTCAGTTTATTTGTTACAACCTCCTAGATGTCCTTTCTCAGCGGTTTGTCTGTGAGGGGTACTCCCATATATTTGGATGGCAATGAATCTCTTTGAAAGCCTAGAATTCTGGAGAGATTCCTTTGAAAATAGATATCAATGTTGAAAAAGAAGATCTTAGATTTTGCAAGGGTTACTTCAGTACCAGCAGCCAAAGCAAACTCATATAGAATTTGTTTGAATGCTTTGGCTTCCTTGACTGTGGGTATGCCTTGTAGCGTAGTGTCATCCATAAATTGTTGATGGGTCAAAGTGTCTCCATTCTGAGTAAGTCTCAGTCCTTGTATTCTTCCTTCCTCCCTGGCAGCAGTGATTGCTCTGCCCACTCCTTCCATCATGAGAATGAAGAGGAATGGTGAAAGAGGATCACCTTGTCTGAGGCCTCTTGAAGGCTTGAAAGTTCTGGATGGAGAGCCATTAAGGAGAATTCAGCAACTGACAGTAGTGACAAGAGCCATGACCCACCTTATCCAATTGTGGTCAAAGCCATACGCTTTGAGAACAACCCTGATGTACGACCAACTTAGTTTATCATGTTCGCTATATCCAGCTGTATAATCATGCCTACTTGCTTATTGGTTTTGAGGGAGTGCACCACTTCATGAGCTTGAATGATATTATTGAGAATTTACCTCCCTTCCACATATCCAGTCTGCTCTTCTGACACAAGTGTTGGTAGAAGAGGTTTGAGTCTATTGGCAATGACTTTGGAAATGATTTTGTACACCACATTGCATATTGCTATGGGTCAGAATCTGTCTGGAGTGGTGGCCTTTTCTTGTTTGGGGATTAAGGCAATGCATGATTCATTAATCACTCCCAAACCTGATTTAGAGTTTCTCGATTCCTCTACTACTTCCAGAATGTCTTGCTTGACTATCTTCCAACATGACTTGAAGAAGTCTACATTGAAACTGTCTGGTCCTGGAGCTTTCCCATTATGAATTTCTTTGATGACCTCATTGACTTCCTCCTCCGACACTAGCCTGTTGAGATTATGATTGTCTTCCCTGGTTATTAGCTTTGGAATGTGCTGGGTAAATATTTTAGTGAATTGGAATCTGTCTGCCATATTCTCCTCGGCAATACTTTGAAAGTGTTGGACCAGAACACCTTCCATTTTTTCATGAGTATTTTGCTCTGTTCCTTAGGGATCTGTAAGTTTCGTTATCCTATTGTTAGCCATGTGTGCAATGGTAGACTTGTGAAAGAACTTAGTGTTCCTCTCTCCTTCCTTAATCCATTGCACTCTGGATTTTTGTCTCCAAAAGATTTCCTCCTGATAACATATTTTATTCCATTCTTGTTGAAGTGAGTTCGCTAGCTCTTTTCTTTCCTCTGTGAATCCTTCTGAGATAAGAGTTTGATTAATCTCTTGTAATTTCTTTTCCACTTCCTCTTTAGCTTTGAAGATGTTGCCAAACTCGTTTTTGTTCCATTCTTTGAGCTTTCTCTTGATGTGTTTGAGTCTAAGATGATGGATGAACATTTTCGTTCCTTAGGTGTGTAACTCTTCAGCCCACCACTTCTCAATGTTTGTGATGAAATCAAAGTGTGTGAGCCAGACATTCTCAAACCGAAACGGCTTGTTTCTCACGATTCCTATCATGGAAGCTTCCAGTTGTATGGGCTAGTGGTCTGATCCCCCAAAAGGGAGGATGCAAGTTGTCAAGTTGTTCCCTATGAGCAATAATTCCTCTGAGACTATGAATTTGTCAAGTCTTGAGGCTACTTGAGCTATACACCCTCTCTTGTTATTCCACATGAACGTGCCATTTCCAGTGTCCATGTCTACCAGTCTCATATTAGTGAGGAAGTTCTCGAATTCTGTTGAGTCTCTGCCCAATATTTTTTTTTCCATGAGAGATTTAATCATATTAAAATCTCCTCCTAGGATCCAGGGTAATTCTGGGTGCCTTTCTTTCATTTCCTCCAGAGAGGTGAGGAGCCTGAGTTTTTCTTCCAAAAGTTGAGGACCATAGACATTGGTAATCATGTAGCACTCCTTGTCCCCCACAGATTGAATAATCAAAGAGAGGTGGTTCCTGGATGCCTCCGCATCAAGAATACCAAATTTCTATGGATTCCATAGAGTGAGAATTCCCCCTGCTGCATTAGTTTCTTTGACTTCAAGATACTCATACTTACTTAACCATTTATTATGCTTTTCTCTAATTTTCTCTACTGAGCATTTTATTTCTAGTATGAACACCATATCAGGTTTTTCTTCCTTGATTCTGTTACTTAAATTTCTCTATTTTCTTTTTCTCCCCAATCCTCTAATATTCCATGTTGTGAGTTTCATAATGTGGGGTTTTTAAAGGAGTAACTGGAGAGATCTTTCATCTTGCCTGAGTTAATCATGATTTTTCCACATTCTAACAACAATTCTTTTTGTCTCTTCCTTCTTCTTTTTTTTCCTAGGTTTTTGGTAGATTTTCCTGATACTAACCCCATTAATTTAACTCCTTTGTTCTCCTAGTTGTCATGGCCTCTTTTTACTCCTATAGCCTTTTGATTAGACATGTTTAGGAATAGTTGTTGTACTCTATCAAGTTCCTCCTGTGGTAGAGAGTTGATTCCTTTGTTGCTTCCTTGCTCTAGAAACTTTTCTAGTTCAAGGTTCTCCCGCTCAAGGATCTCCTGTAGATCTTGGTCCTCCGTGCCACTTTCACTTGGGGTCATCTCATGGTCCTTGTATAATTCCATAGATTTTTGAGGATCCATTATGTGTTCATCTTTTTCCTGTATGATTTCCATGTTAGCCTCTTTTCCTTTCTCTCTTTGGTGGTTTTCTGGTATTCTTTGTGTTCCTTCTTCTTCCTCTTCTTCTTCTTCTAAAATTTCAAAACCGTTGTGACTTGGTAATTTGCTTTCACTGAGTTTCTTTTGGGTCCTCTTTCCTCCTCCTTTCCCCCTTCCTCCCACTTTGGTAAAACCTTTAGGGTCTTTTCCTTTGTTGGTTTTCTGGTTTTCCTCCCTTTTATTAAGTGGGCAGTCCCTAAAGAGGTGTCCATGTTCATGACACTTGTGGCATCTAAATGGTATGTGTTCATAGTCAACTGTCTGAACCCATTCCTCGTCATAAATTTCTAGGATGACCTCATTCGGAAGTGCTCCTAATAAGTACATCTCTACACATATGCGAGTCAAGGAGGTGTATTTTCCTCGTAGAGTTGCCTTTGATATCTTTATGAAATGCCCTAATTTATTTCCTATAGCTTTTAAAGATTTCGACATCCAATAATCTAAAGGTAAAGAGTATAGCCTTATCCATACCAGGACCGATGTGAACGTCTCGCACTCCGGAACAAATTTCATCGTCTAAGGTCGCATGTAGAGACCAGTAGCTGCAAAGAAGTATGGTCCTCCTTCAAAACTTTTGTCCTTATCCTCCAGGTTCGTGAATACCACAGTAAAAAAACCCTTAGATCCAAGATGGATATTTAGTTCTTTTGGTTTCTAGGTGTTTTTTATCCAAGTGTACAGTGCCTTCTCCGTGGGCCAGATACCCATCAACTTGCATATGATCGCATAGGTTGTCATGTGATCCCTGTGCTCTCGCAGAGCTGGATCGTTTAGGACTACCTGTGGTTTAATGTTAGACTTGGGTTTGCAAGGCCCCATTTTTTTACTTTTCACAGTTCTCTAGCCATTGTTTTCAGCTTTATCCTCTTGTTGAACCTTCTCGTGGGTCCCTTCCTTTTCATGGGGTTTGTTGCCTTCCACCTTTTGGGTGTCAGTAATTTTTGTCTCATTCTCCAAAGAGTTTTGAGGTTTGTTTCAATTCGCTCCTCTACTTCTGTTCGAAACCATGTTACTATAGGAGGGAGTGGAGCTCCCTCCTCCTTGCCCCTCCATGGTTACTAGTTTGTTCTTGAGTCTTCTGTATCAAACCCTAGTTCTCTCCCTCCGGTAACAAAATCCCCCCTTCGGCTTCTGTGCCTTATCTTCTTTTCCTACAACTCTTATAATCTTAAAAATACCTTGAGTTGTCATTTTTTAAGGGCTCCCTCTCACTCTGGCAATCTTCTTCAATGAAGCATCAACATCCTTATGGTCCATATTCATATTAGTTTTCCTTTTATCAGAGTGCCCAAGGATTCAATTTGATTATCAAGTCACACTTTTCTTCATTCATCATGCCCTTCAACATTTCCTTATGTACCTACAACATTTACAAACATGTAACACCAAAATTCCTAGGGTTTCCATATTTAATCCCAAATATTCTTGAAGTTACCTTTCAAAATATCAACCCTAGGTTTTGAATTATCATCACTAAGGTTTTCCATTTCTCCCTATACTACCTACAAACCCTAGAGACCAAAAGCTAGCATTCCTTTGTCTTTCATGATTGAAATTTCGATGTTCCATCGAGCTTATTGCTTTCCTTGCAAACTGAAAACATATTGTTAGATGATTGAAACATAAAGAGAAATACCAGTACTTACTTGAGTTTGATGAGGACTTGACGATATACAATACTATTGGCTTGCATCAAGCTGGTCCCAAGATGCTAGATGCTTTCTCTTCCAAGATGACAAGATGTCACTTCTCTTGAATGTTGTTACAAGGCTTCAACTTATACCTTTTATTACCGCTTTCTTGTTTCAACCAATATCTGAAAAGTTCTCAAAGGTTTCGTTTTTATTCGACGTTCTTTAATAAGATATTTTCTATGAATTATATATTTTTATGATCTTGGAACTTCTTAAGTTTATAAAGTGACTGCAATCCTCTAGTTAGGTCTTTTTACAGTCACTGCAAAGGTCTTGAAACTAGGCCTATGATGAATTTATTTACTGCGGCTTCTCTTCTCTTTTAAGGTGACTACTTTTCTTACTTCAAGGATAAATTCTAGACCACTGATAGGTCTTGGTATTTCTTATGAAATTATACATGACCCTTGGCCTAGAATGATCCTCCTAAGATGCTTCTTGGACTTTTGTTAAATAGGAGATGGGATATTTTCTGACCTTTCTCAATACCATGGAATCATCGGTCCTTTCAACCATATTTCTTAATTGATTTAGCCCTAGACTAAACCCTCAAACAGTTCATGGATCCTCTGAATTTTTTCGTCTTTATCACAGAGATATATCTCAGAATTGAGTGCCTAGACTTGCCTATTTACTTCATGTTCTGTCTTCTTCTTAATCAATTTAGGTTTCCCAGACTTGAAAACCCTTCATAACAATAGTGATCTTCCAACTACCTATGTTATTGTCCTTATCTCTAAAACCATATTAAGAAATCCTCAGAGAAGCTTAATAGGGTTTCTTTAACTTGATTTTTCTTTAACATGACAATTTATTTTGATTTCTTATTACTTCTTTTACTGTTATTAAGTTCTTGTCATCAAGAAAATTTCCAAAATTATGAAGATAATAAAGACAAGAACACAAGATGTAGGCACTTAGCCAGGGAAAAACCCCTCTTAGGGGAAAACTCAAAACAATTTCTTCTCTTCTTCAAGAACCAAATCAAATGATACAACCAAGACCTCTAGATCAATAGTAGGTCCTCCATCTAAGTCAACCTTTCAACTATCCTTCCTTTATTGAGATTAATATGCCCAAGTCAACAAACCGTTATACAATCAAATTCAAACCAAGTCAATTGAAACTTTGCTCCAATTAGGATCTCACCCTTCCTTTTTATCTCTGCAACTTTTGTTCCCTTAGCCCTGTTGTTCTATCATGGACTTTCTCACACGTGTGACAAACACAGACAAATTTCAATCCTTCTAGACTTGACAAGAGGGTCCTTCCTTCTTCGCATGCATTCTTCTTCCTTGGAAATTGATTTATACCTTCTTCTAAGTATTTTACACTTTATTCCTTCAATTGAATGTAGATCGAAGTACTTCTTGCTTGCCTTCCCAATACATCAAATACATCTCTTATTTATAGTCTTCAAATGTGGACGAAATCCCTTAATGAGGAAGACTTAACAATAGAGTGAGATGACTTGGTGGAGGAGGGACAATAGACTTATTTTGACAAAGACTGTGACTCGGGACACTAGCCTCGAAGCACTCAATGGGTGCTTTGACCTATAAACATAATAAATTGAGCATGAAGCCCATGCTTTATAAATATACTTTTCTTTCAATCTTTACAATAACTTTTCTTTTCTTTTCTTTACAAATACATAAGAATTACATCATGAGCCAAATACAATTATGAAGATCGATACTAATTACATTTTCAACACTTCCTCTTAACTAGGTAGGTATTCATAATTGTTCAAAAGGTACATGGTTGACCTAAATTTGAAATGTTCCAAGAAGAGTATAACAAGATAAACAAGGCCAAAAATTGCCAAGGTATCAATTCAACACACCAAAGATCCAAGTGTGACACCATTTCAAGGATCTAGGTGTCGTCATCAAGACACCAATTCACGAATCCAAGTGTCATCTCCAAGGCACTAATAAAAGGATCTACGATACTAACATGGACTAAGGTGTCATCAAGGCAACTTGCCACTATAGGTACCATTAGGCTATAACCCTGGTATCAATCCAACATGATATAGATACCATCTAGGCCTCCACCCCAAGACATCCACCCTTACAGGGATCTAGGTATCACCAAGGTTAACACTAAAAAAGAGCTCCAACACAACAAGGATACCCTCCCACATTGGGATCTAGACATCATTAAGGCCAAACCGTTACATGAGATCTCAATACCAACTAGGCAAATATGTGCTCCCAAGTACCATCATTTGGGCACATAGCCTAAGGTACTCATCTCCCCCTCTCAACCAAATGAATCCGAGCATACTTATAAAATATTCAAACTTCTCAAGGAGAGATCAACACATTAGTTTGGACTATAGGCGGGGACATGGAGTGAGGTTGGTAGGTTACACATATACAGATTAGGCAAGATGTGCTTCTGACAGGAAAAACACTTCAGGGTGTTTCTTCAAATTGGGTTCAACAATTGTGTCGTGGTTCAATTGAAAGAAAAAGTCAATTGCTTTGAGCTCTTCTAAGGCTGAGTATATGGCTGCTAGCTAGGCTAGTTGTGAGGTCATTTGGCTTCGCAAGTTGTTGTATGGAATATTTGATCAGGAGTTGAGACCGACGATTATTCACTGTGATAATCAGAGTTACATTAAACTCACGGAGAATCTAGTGTCTCATGATAGGTCAAAACACATTAACATCAGATATCATTTCATCAAGGACCATATTCAGAAGGGGGTAGTTAAGTTGGAGTATATATCGACAAATGAGCAGGTGGTTGATGTTTTCATGAAGTCCTTGACAAGAGGCAAGCATGTCCATTTCAGGAATAAGATGGGTGTCGTGAGAAACACTTTTCTCGGTTAAAGGGAGTGTTGACTTTTAATGTACCTTGGACAAGTGGTTTCCCATGGGTTAGTCTCCACCTAGGGAAAAGTGTCCAAAATAATTATTTTCTTAAGTGTGAATTTATAGAGTGAAAGTGACTTTATAAGTGGTAAATTCAATGTTAAATTATAAAGTGAAAAGTGACATTAGACATAAAGTACAATGTGGGTACTTTATTTAATGGGTGAGTTGAAAAATAGAAAGTAAGAATTAAATGCACATTTATTCTCATCCCTTGATCTAAATGAATCTGAGCCATTAGATCTTAGGTTTGCCCAAAAGTCATTTAGGGAAACAAAAGGGGGGAAAGAAAAGAGAGACTGCATTCATTATTCATGAGCAAATTGGAGAAAGGAGGCTAAGAGCTGAAGAAAAGTTCTGAAGGAGAAATTTGTTGCAGCAAGCTAAAAAAGTGATTTCTGGGAAAAGCTAGGCACAAAATCAAGGCATAAAAGACAACAAAAGGTATAGTACGAACAACATTTAATGTTGTTAGTTGCATGTCATTCGAGATAAGTTTTTCAGAAAAAAATGTAAATAAATAAATATTGAAAAATCCGTATAGTCTGTACAGTGGTACAGAAATCCGTACAGTTTGTATGAAATCCGTACAATTCGTACAAAATCCGTATAGTTCATATCTGTCCAGTACATATTTTCAGCTTCAAGTGGGCATAGAAATTGAGGCAAAGTGGGCATGATTTTCAAGGAGTTTTGGGCTAAAGAGATAAGTTGTATTTTGTTGTTTTTTTTTGTTTACAAAAGTATTTTTCCTGAACTTGAAAGATAAATAAATTTGAAGAGCTCTCTAATAGGTTTTCGCCAGAGAAGATTGAAAGGGTTTTGCTTGGGTCTAAGTTGACCAAAAATCTGTTTATTTTTATGTGTGTTATTGGTCTGTTTATGTCCGTATTTATTTTCAACATGTGTTGACAATCCCATGTGTTTTAATATGAAAATTTCATTTCCATAATTCTATATGTTGAATGTATGTTTATGGGAAAGGGCATTTAACTGAATGGGAGTGATAAGGTGAAATTAAAACTGGGTTGGGATTGCAAGAAACTTTTTAGTCATCAAATTTCAACATAAATGACTGACCAAACTCAAGAACTTATCATGATTATTGTTCATAACTTCATGCTTTGTAGTCGCGCCAAGGTCATGACGGGAAGAACGGGACCAAGGACATGGAGAGACACAACAAACAAATTGTTTGATATGACAGTCACACTGAAAAGGGGCATCGATTGTGTGCTCACAATCCTAAGGGTATGATTGAGAAGAAGGGATACAACTAATGAGTGGCTCTTCCTTAATATCTTACTCAGAAGGGGGAAAGTGTTTATCAATATTAGTGATGGCATGAGAAAGGGTGAGGAAATGGCCCATGGATAATGCAACTATAACTTTGGGATTCTAAAGAAGGCAAGATAAAGTTAGGCTCCTATCAGAGTCATCATCGGTATCACAAATGGGGCCAACTACTTCCAACAAACCTTCTTCATGTAGGGGAAAATAATGATCCTCCCCGTCAATGGTGTGAACAGGTATATTATGGTTAGTAATGCCCAGAAGAAAGGGAAAACCAACCCCAACCTCATTTTCCTTGTCAGTACCATAAATAGGGTCATTGTCAAAATGATGGTTAATATCCTATTTTCCCTCATTTATGCGGAAGAAATTATAAATGCTAACCTCACAGGGATCCATAATACCCATATCCTCTAGAACCCTTTCTTGAATGAGAAGCCCCACTTCACCATGTTCATCCTTGTGGACTTCGAGGGGGATTTCATTCATACCATATTCATACCCAATTCCCAAATCCGCAGTCCAAGGATCTTCCATAGATTCCTCATTTGCTTGGTCATCATGATTTTCCTCAATCATCTTCTCCATTGCTAGGTGAGGAGGACTCTTATTTCTCCTTTTCTTTAAGAATATCACCCAAGGTATTTACTACATGATTTGGTAATACACTTCTAGGAGGAGAGCATCTGTATGGCTCTTCTTATATTCACATTATATATCATAAGAGCTCCCTCCTTCCTCACAAAAATTAAAGAGAAAATCTTTGCACTTATATTCTCCCACCAACTTCATGCAAGGCTTACTATATTCATCCATTCTTTCTTGCAAGATTTGGAGGCTTTCAGGATCAAGATCCTCATCTTCATCCTCAGAGGAGATGTTTTCAAGTTCATCGTTGTTAATTTCCAAATTTAGAATTGACAACTCCACATCATCCTTGCTTTCTTAGCCATCTTGGTCATCGAATTCTTCATCAGGAAAAGTGTCATATTCTTCTTTAATTGTGTGACACAAAGATTTGAATACACCAATGTAATAGGAAAGCTCAAGGAAAATATATTCAGAGGTATTTTCTTCATATTATTGGCGTACATCATATATGTCTTCCTTCTTCCTATCATAGAGGTCAAGCAAGAAACCCTCACCCTCATGTTTAACCACATGCTCAAAAAGTTCATTCCATTCACCCAGTCTCTCTTGTAGTAAAATATATGGGAAAGTATGGGAAAACTTCTCTTTGACTATGAGCCATTTTTTTATGTTTTTTGTATACAGGGAAAATGTGGAGTCACAAGGGTGAATTCTTAATGCCTTGATAGATGCTTGCTTTACCCTATAAGAATTAACTTTGAATTTTAATGAAGGGAAATGACTTTGTTCTTCCAATAGATTTGCCAAAATGATATATAAATGATGTTGTAAGGGAACAGACACACATCTTGTGTCCCTGCAAATGTCACCAAAATCTTGCCACACAATCTCGTAGGGGTCCTAGTAGGGGTACCTAAGGGACAACTCCTAGAGAAAATGACAACAATGGGACAAAGACCCACTATCACCTCAATTAGTGTCCCCTACTCTTTATGAACTTTCACCAATGGGAGGAGTCCCACTATGAGGGAAATAACTTGAATAATAGGATCAATGGCAAGGTATGATGTGATTTCTAAGGTCCATTCAAAGGAGAGGCTCAAATGCTTCAAGGGAAGATGAAAGGCTCTCAAAGAAAGACCTATGAAGGATGACTAAACCTTGAGCTCAAAAAAGTTCAATAATGATGAAATCCTAAGATCAATACTTCCAATATTCCCCGCTTGTGATTAATATGTTTATACTAGGGTTCAAAGTGAGACAAGGATGGTTCATTCAGTGGAAAGATTCAATTAAAGTATGAGCTTTGGGAGAAGCTAGGATGACTTTCCATGAAAAGCCCCTTTGAGAGAAATACTATAAGAGACCTATGGTTGAGAGTTATACTAAGGTAAAGGCTCATCCAATGGTCAACTATAGTTAAAATAAAATGTTTTGAATGATGAACTACAAAGTGCAAGCCTTCAAGAAATCCCCAATTCAAAAGTATCTTCAAGCATTCCCACTTGGTGTGATGGAAAAGGAATCAATTTATTTGAAATTTTGCCGTCGAAATTCGTTCAAAATTAGAGGATGCCTAGAGGAGACACAAATGAAGAAATTTATTGGGATGGGATCCCAAAATTCCTCCTCCCTAAAATTTCACACCGAGCCCTAGAAAATATCCTTATCCTTAGAGGGACAAAGAAAAGAGGTAAAAGAATGATATTTCGTTGAGTTAATGTGATCACCAAGGATCTAGGACCAATGCCTAGCTATTGGGAATATTGGAGTCAAACTGATCAAGATTTGGGAACTTTAGTTTCCAAGGAGACCTAAAGAAGTAGCTTCACTATCTATGGATGCAGCTACACGAGAACTTTAGACTTTTACGCTTTGAAGGCAATTATTATGGAGTTTCAAGGATGCAAATGCAAATTATCCCCTAGGAACATTAATTCGTTCTTTGTCGAATGAGTAACACATGCAAAAATCTCCAATAGCTTCAATGATTCCACTAATTCGCATTAATTAGGGCACATTATTTCACCATAAGAAAATAATTCCATGCATTAGACATCCATTAAGATAGAAATATAGCATTATATTGCACTTACAAGACAAAGAAGAGTATATCCATCCATAATCTTGCCAACAAGAAGCTCCAAGAGAGAGTGAAATTTTTCCATACATCAATTTAAATGCATATATTCATCCAAATCATTCCACAATTGCAACTTTGAATTCTTTAGAGGGAGACATCCCAAATCCAAGTGATGATTAGTTACAAGTGAGGATCTCCTTTAATTTATATGAGCCTTTAGGAATCCGATTTGGTATGATTAGCCTAATAAGCCCCTTAAAATAACTTTAATGTGCAAAATAACAACCTATTGGTGACAAACCCACCAAATAGCTCAAAAGTGTGAAATAAGCTTTCCTAATGAGGTTGAAATGATAAAATAATAGTGCAAAAGGGTCATTGGAAGACCAATATAAGTCCTCCATGTGCCAAGATGAAGAGGAGGGCTCTCAAACTAATGACCAAGGGGGTGGCTCCTTGGTTTCAAAGCAAAACACCTATTGTGCTCCCAATTGGTCGTGGGGCACAATTAATGGTCTCATGGGTCTCCAACTGGATCAAACATATCGATGCTCCATCAATAAGGGCTAGAATGATAATACAAGCCCTCCCATGTCCCTTCGGCTGAGACAAGGCACCATCTGGGCCCTAGATCAATAGCCAAGTTGTCTGGTGCAAGTATGTGGTCGGTTGGGCAACATGGTCCAAGTGCATCATCATCTCCGTATAGCTGAGGCATGAACAAGAAATATGTTGTACTAAAGAAGCCCATGGCATGGTAATCAATGCTCTGCTATGGTGGAGGCCCATGGCTCTCAACGCTCACCCTACAAGAGCCATTATGACCCTCTGGAGGGCTCTAACCCCATATAAGGAGACCAAGTCCAAACAAAGCCCACCTGCAATCATGTATAAGATCCAATGCATCTCCTCACCTTCTAGTACAACAATCCATTAGTGCAATTGAGTAACTAAGCTTTCAAACGAAGGGAGAAAGTGGACACTTAAGAGTGGCACGCCCTTCCAAATAAGATTTATAAGGTACAAGTGTTTCCTTGCTCAAAAAAAGAGGTTAATAAAAGACCCTATTAGGTGGTTTCAGCCTCTAAGGGAGAGCCATGTCCATGATACATCTATCAAATGTCTGGTGTCATATGAAATGATGGTAGAATGGAATGGGATAATAGGGAAGGCTCTAAGCAACATGCCATGGTACAAGGGTAGCTATAGTGAGGGAACCCCACACATTGGATGTATAGATGTAGGAGGGAGAAATCGTGGCACATGATTTACCCCAACCTTTGTTTTTCCACCCTTCTTCATATGCCTTTCTCTTTTTATTGTTTTTTCTTTCTTTTAACTGCTCAAGACTCCAAGGAATGAGAGCATGATGCATATGATAAAGTAGTGAATACACCCTTAAGGTTGGTCAATTCATCGCCCACCAGGGGTTGGAACAATCATGGGTTCCTTAATGATTTATGGGACTCACATAGAGGGGCCTAGGAACCAGGGTGATGGCCATAATGGTGGGGGTAGAGCTTATGTTTGGCTTTTGCCCACACACTAAATTTTATCTCTCAACTATATTTTGCATTTTATGGTACATTTCATTTTGTAAGTGGCCAAATTATACTTTTAACTTTCTTTTTAGTTGCATCAACCTCCAAGGCATCATTCCAAGCCTGACCCAAAGTGTGCACAACGGGGGGTGGAGGCTAACTCCTTGTGGACGCAATGGACAAATGTGGACCTTGATGGAAAAAGTGTGAAAAGGGGTTATAATGAGCAGAGGGGAGTGATATATATGATGTCAGAAAGAGGTGCCACACAATCAAAATCGGGGTTTCCCATGTAGTGTCACTTCTAAAGCTAGTAGCCAATAGAGGAGATCCCACGAGACTAGGATGCAAGATTAACCACCAAGTTGGGACAAGGGAACAAGAGTACAAACCAAGCACATTCTTTCCACCGAATTACCCCACAAATCCATGTCCAAATGTGTCCATGAAAAGCAAGCATAAACACCCAATTACATAATGAAAAGTCATACCTTCGAGGTTGGAAGACCCACCTTCAAACAGACGATCATAACGGATGGGAGAGGGAACATAATGGTTGGATTAGGTGGCAAAGAATGGTGGCACATCGAGCTATCTAGTGGTTGTTGGCTACCAACTGAAGGGAAATCTAGGAGAAACTTTTTCCTATGGGGGTCACCCACTAGTGGTGGGTAACATGGCTATCCAATCCAATTGGTCATCAACCATGTCTTTATTCTCCTCCCCCTCCTCACTCTTTGATTTTGAAGACTCCTCTCCTTCATTGTTCAAATTCTCATTATTATTGGTTGTTCGTAATCTCTCGACTGTTCTTCATCAGAAAAATGAAAATCCTCCCCATCTCCTTCCAGATCTTCCCCAAGAGGTGGTAGGAGGTCTCCTTGATGAATGAAATCTTCAAGAGAAACAACCAAATCTTCAAGAGTAGCAGTGACCAATTCCTCCATTGAAGAGAATAAAACACCACGA
Source organism: Pinus taeda (assembly GCA_000404065.3). Taxonomy (NCBI): domain Eukaryota; kingdom Viridiplantae; phylum Streptophyta; class Pinopsida; order Pinales; family Pinaceae; genus Pinus; species Pinus taeda. Next base: position 77,555 of record APFE030193777.1, read on the forward strand.
GGAGTGGTTTATTTCTTTGATTGCTTATGAGGAAGAATAAATGTGACAAGAAGTAATCCAAGAGTTCTAACAAACTAATGAGTGATAGGCCAAAGTGTCCTGATTTGGTCATAAGTAACTTTGTATGTACGCTCTAGACCTTGGTGAGGGGACTCTCCTTTCTCAAATATATGAGTTGGAGTTGGACTCACACAATTAATACCTTGCACCAAAGATTCTTTGTGTGAATGTGGTGAATTATCAACCATAAAAAGGTTCCCCTCCTTCTAGCGCCAGAATTGTAGACAGTGATGGATGCTGCCAACAATTAGGGGGTCTCCCCAATATAAAGTCCCAATTAGATCTCACATCGTTTGGAGTAGGAGCCCCATTTGGGAAATAAGCTCGGTTACCATATTATTAAATATTTTCCTTGGCTGCAATAAACAACATAAGGGAAATGCATACACTTTCTAGATAAACAAGTAGGTTAGCCTTGTGATGTATTCAATTGCAAATTGTATAGTGGTTCTTCATGGAAGGGAAAAGAGAGTGAGTCTTTAAGAGAAAAGTAACAATATTGTCCTAATAAAGACACACACATATATAAAAGGATCATTAATTATCTTGTGAAGTAGCTCACAAAGAAATAATGATCATGAAAACAAGAGACACACAGTTCAAAGATACATACTAAAGCCAATGAAATAGTTCATTTTCGTTAGTATGTAGAAACATAAGTATACATCGCAGACAATGAAAAATTAGTCTTACAATCATTCACGACATATGCATGAAAGTGTGCCAACTCCTAGAGCTTCAAATTATAAAGTGAAAGCCCCAAGATACACCATTACAATGATACAACACTAATTCCAATAGTCAAACGTTAAGCAACTACTTGCTCCTCAAAAGACTAATCTTTTCTCCTATGCCTAACTTGAGAAACCAAGGTGAAAAGTTCTTTGATTAAGCTATGAGGGTGTACATATGACAAATCAGGTGACTTTCCACCTCCCTTGTGACTCTTGAGCTTCCATATGACTTTTCAAATTCCTATGAGACCTTTGAGCTTCTACATGACTTCTCGCATTCTATGTGTGACCCTTGGGATTCCACACATTTTACATTTTCACATTTTTCAAAAATATTATTACATTTCCACATATTTGTGGAAAATATAATGACACATAAGACTCTTATGGTGACACTTTGAGAAGTCGTGACTTGGTGACAGTGACATGGAACTTCATTATAGAGTATTGATGCCAAGATTTCTCCTTGTTGCTATCTTCACATCTACATGATAGGTCTTGCATGTACTTCATCTTCATCCTCCAAGAAGCTGGTTAGGATATAGAGTCTTCCATGTGATCTTGAACTTCATTCTTCAGTCGTGATCCAATGTCCCTTCATCCCTTTTCTTGATGATCTCTTTGTGTTTTCAGCTTCACAAATGTCTTCTTGCATCATCTCCTTGGTATCCTCCTTGAGCATCATCCTGTTATGTGAAGATAATAACACCTACAAATAGGATTCACTCATGAAAAAACGACATCAATCCCAAAATCTCCTATTCTACCCTATTTTTCATGCAATATTATGACTGAGTTGGGACACTGTGTAGGATTGAGGTGGATGCCTAAGGATTGCGCAGTGCGCAAGAGAAGGAGGTAGAGAGGATGGTCTAGGCTCTGTGACTTGCGCAGTGCACAGTGGCTACGGGACAGGGAGGCATGATTGCGTAGTTGAGGGAGTCAAAGAGTTAGTGAGGCAGGGAAGGAAAGCTTGCTCATTGTGATCGCGCAGTGTGTAGTTATGAAAGGAGAGGGTCCATGTATTGCAAAGTTGAGGGAGTTAGGGACTAAGACATGGCCCAATTGTTGACTATAAGTGCGTAGTACACAGTGGAGCCAAGGCTAGTCAAGGACTACACAATGGGAAAGTGCAATCAACGGTGACTAGGCACTGAGATTATGCAATGTGTAGTAGTGGTAGGAAAATCTTTGGGACTATGCAGTTCCAAGAGGCAGAGGATGGTTGACGAGGACTTGTGGCTGTGCAATGCGTAGTTCAAGGAGGCAGGAGGATGGGTGCTTAGTCGAGAAAGTTGCGAAGACAAGAAAACTCTAAAATTGACTAAGTGTGGGATCAATAAGGCAGAAGGATGAGACCAGAGCATGTAACAAGACTTGAACATGATCACACACTCATAAACGACCAACCACGTGACAATGAAACACTCAATACCCAAAATCAACATGCATCCATTGAAACAACAACAAAACGTCACTCACCTTCAAGTGTGACACTTAAGATACCCTTTTCGACACGTGTCGATTGCAAGAAGAAAGTGTGTAGTACCTTGAGAATGAGTCCAATGTAGGTCCCTATGATTGATAAAATCCATTAATGCAAGAGAAAACACCATAGCTACCTCTCATAGATGGGCTATGACTACCTTTCACAAAAAAAAAATGACACTTCCCTTAACATAAGATGACACTCGGAATTTCTTCAAAAAGGGACTTAGAAACTCAAGAAGCAAGCATGGGGTGACTCTAATAACTAGAAAGGACAATTCACAAGATCAAAGGGAGGCTTCAAAATTTGAATATAGGCCAAAATTTGGAGTGTTGTAGTAGCAACAACAACATAGTAATAAGGTAACATCCTTACTAAGTTATAAGCGATGAAACATCCATTTGGTACTAACACCTAACAAAAAAGTTAAAGCCTTAGAATTATTTCTAAGCAAGGATACCAAAAATTGAAAAACTATAGCAACCGAAACTGAGGCATCAAAAACATCATTTAGCACATCTGATATATAAGGTATAGGAAATAATATGCCATTGTATGTGAGAGAATTAATGAGCACAAGAATCGAACTAATGGATGGAGAATACAAGTCCAGGGTGATGAATAGGAATCTCATCGAAGCAAAAAAAAAATCCCACCCCAAATGAGTGTCTCAATGAGTGGTTTCCTAAAGGGCAATAGGTGGTGACCTTGTCTAGGTTGTTGCTTCAATTGCTAAATGTTTTCAATTGCATGAGAGATATTCTCAAGCTTGCAATTAATAATGACCCTTGATGGGTTATTGTTACTCTTATCATGAGCTTATATTTTAGGATCATTTGGGTTGAGTTGTATGCATAATTAATAATGTGCTTTTGATAGATTTGATCCACTTGTAATTCTTGATAGAGGTGTGATTATTTTTGCAAGATATTTGGATCAGCTCTTGATGTGGTGCCAAAATATTTTGGCTCATAACAATGGCTTTAGAGATGCTAGAGTTTTGAGAAAACATTATTCAAAGTTCGATAAGAAGCAATGGTCTAGGATTAGGCTCCTATGTTGTCACAAATAATTATTGTTCTTTTGGATGTGCTAGTAAAGGGGAAGAGGGAGTAGCTTTATTGGTAGTGTAAACCAAGTTGCTTTGTTGTATTCTATATGCATGTTCACCATAAGAAAGTCGAGTTGTAGATTGCTTGATTGGTTTCTTAAAGAGAAACACACCTTTGAGGGTTGTAATTGCTTGGATGTTGAAGTGTGTAGACCTATACTTGTGGGTAAAACTCTTGCACAATAGGTATGATGTTTTATTATGATGTAGGGGCATTTTTTTAGCATTGTGAAGGCACTGAAGTTAAAAGTTACAAATCTAGATGGAGTTGGTTTATGTTACAAAGGACACATTTCCCATAAACAGGGACTGTTGTATTTTGGAGTTATTGTTGTTTTTCCATTACACTGGAGAATCTAGGTAAGGGTCTTAGAATCTCTAACACTACCAACTCAAATGCCACAACAAACTGCTTTGCAGAACGAAATACAAACAATAGTAAATCAACATGTGCACAAATATACAACTTTTTACAATTTTTAGTAACCCAACTTTGTTATATTATCAATCTATAATACAATAGTCTAGGGCTCCCGCACCAAGGATCATGGCCCTCATACAATTATTAATACAAAAATACAAACCGGGCTTTGGTGTCAACAACTATGACATCTAATCAACCTTGAACAAGATACAATTGATTGTGTAGCTGATGTAGTGCACAATCACAACTCCTCTTGGTCATACCTTGAACACATGTGTTGGTCCTTCTGGTCCCATTCTACATCTCTACCTCTATCAATGGATCTTGTTCCTTTAGGTCAATGAACACGTGTTGGGTTATGTTATATTCTTTCCACATAGTTAACAGGGGGTTTGAGGGGTACCCGTAACCCCACTTTATGGGGTCCAGGGCAGCGCCCAAGAAAATTTTGGTTTTGGACCCTATGTTAGGTTGGCGCGACCCACCTTATGGTTTTGTGCGATGATTTTTCGGTCCATGTTTTTGGACGCGATGGTTTTCGGTCCATGGTATTTGATGCTTCGGCATGTATAAATATGTATTGTAACATTGAAAGGATCATAATGAAAAAATCAAGCTGGTAGTCCTAGTTTTGGGATCCAGTGGGAAATCTCTATGTATACGTGTTTTATGTGTTATGCTCTCGCATTTTTATTTTTCCTGTGATTTAGAATTCATATGCAGGTAATTTTTGTACGGGGTTAAAACCTACAACACAGCTCACCAATATGTCCTCTAGTTGATCATTCATCCATCAATGACTCAACACATAGGGTCTTCTTACGAGTTGTTCACAAATTTGTTTGTGAACACCTCCTTGACTACCCACTATTGTTGCTCTGCTCTTAGGGACTTCTTCCCTCTATTTCCTTCCTATGTTGCTCCAATGAGACAAACTTTGGGCATGGTGGGTTTCTCACTATGATTGTCAAATGTCCTTCTCCAGCTGTCAACTTAGGGTTGATTCATTAGCCCACTTAGGCTATCACTTCTTCCTTCAAGGGATCAACCACTTGACCACTCCAAGTCAACCCTTCTTACAACTGTCAATGTCCTTAAAAACTAATCTAGGGATGCAAAGACACCTCCCTAATGCCCTCCAACAAAACTTTAGATGTCCTTCACAAACTATCCTAAACTAGGACAATTCATCCACTAGAAAACAACACCAACACAAGAGAACAACATAACTTGTTTCTGCAACTATTGTTGCTCTTTTCCTTGGGTTCTGGGAAAATCTGAGCTTTCATTAGGGTACAACAACAACCCTAAAATATGCTCCAAAACCTCCCATAAGACGTGCATTCTCCTCCAAACAATTATGGTTTCAATAATTATGTTTGCAGAGTAGATTAGGCCTCCTCCTAGGCCTCTCGAACCTCCCAAAAGGAAATTCATCCACCTGCAATCTACATAGAGGTCTGTAGCCCAAAAAAGAGGAAGAAAACACCTTAAATGTTGCACAAAATTTCCCGGACTTCTCCTCCTAGACCTCAACCTACACTCCCAAAGAAACTCAAACCAAACCAGTCACAAGAAGATGCAAAAATCATCCTTCTTACCTTCGGCTAGGGCTACTTCAAATATGTGGTTGATTCAAAGAATTATCTTTGATGTTGTTGCACTTTGGATGCACCAAATGAGCTCCACAACTTCTCTGTTTATATGTCACTTGTGGTGTAACAACTAGCCCTTAAGGACACCTCCTTAAATTAGGCCGATTTGTCCACTTTAGTTACAAATCCACACTTTGACACATAAAAAATTATTTTCTCAACTTCTAGACCTCCTCTCTCAGTGCTTGAAGTTGCCCATTACTCCTCTAAGGGTGCTCTTCCATCTCCAAGTGTCCAATATCCAAAATTCTTCTTGGTTCACACCCACAAGCTTAGGTGCAAAGGCCACATGTTGGGTTATTAACCCACAAATCCCTTTTGTGGTGCCAATTCCTCCACAACCTTGAGCCCTAGGGTTTGGAGTAAATCTCAACACTCCCTCTTAGCAAGATAGGTACTTCCAACACTTAGGAAGTAACTCATCACCAATGACAGTAGGCCATCTGGTGTCCACCACTACAACATACCTTGTAGAATGAACAACGCATCTCGGCAGTGCCTCTGCCTCATATCATCTGAACATGAAGGCCTCAATACTTCCATAGGGTTGCTCCCTCTGAAGCTAGACTCCTTCTGAGTCTACACGATGTTCGTTGGCTCAACCTGCTATTGATATCATGTCCTACAAGTTCAGTCTGAGTTGCGGTCGAACACAGGCCATCATCACCTTAATTCAATCTTGCAAGCACTCGTCCTCATAGGTCAAACACAACTCGTGCACATGCCTCCAATATTAGATGTGCAACATCACTAACCAAAGAAGAAACTAGCATGCCAACATCCTGTCCATCAACTGAAGCAATATCGATCATACCAATCTCATCCATGCCAAAGCAATCCTCGAGCTATCCCAACGATCCATGGCAAGTCAAAGGAAGTCCATGATCAACAACCTGCAATACAACAATTTTTTGTTCACCAGGTTCTCCACCAATCCACTAGAATTCCCAACATATCTCATTGCCAAGCCAGTCAATACCACATCTCCATGTCTTCAACTGAAACCTCTAAACCATGATCTAGAAAATCTTAGCTCCCTCTGAGTTGCTTAACTGTGCACACTCTGATTCACTGGCCCTTCAAAGTAGCTTTGATACCATGTTGTTTTTCCACGACACTAGAGAATCTAGGTTAGGGTCTTAGAATCTCTGACACTACCAACTCAAATGCCACAATAAACTAGTTTGCACAGCAGAATATAAACAACAATAAATCAACACGTGCACAAATATACAACTTTTTACAATTTTTAATAACCCAACTTCGTTATATTATCAATCTATAATACAATAGTCTAGGGCTCCTGTACCAAGCATCATGGCCCTCATACAAGAATACAAACTAGTGGTTGGTGTCAACAACTATGACAACCAATCTACCTTGAACAAGATATAGTTGACCGGTAGCACACAATCACAACTCCTCTTGGTTGTACCCTAAACGCATATGTTGGTCCTTCTGCTCCCAATCCACAGTTTTGCCTCTATCAATGGATACTTCTCCTTTAGGTCACCGAACACGGCTCACCAATCTACCCTCTAGCTGATCATTCATCCTTCAATGACTCAACACATAGGGTCTTCTTATGAGTTATTCACAACTTCGTCTGTAAACAACTCCTTGACTACCCATTGTTGCTCCTCAACTCTTAGGAACTTGTTCCCTTTATTTCCTTCTTGTGTTGCTCCAATGAGGAAAACTTAGGGCATGGAGGGTTTCCCACTATGAATATCAAATGTCCTTCTCCAAATATCAACTTAGGGTTAATTCACTAGCCTACTTAGGTTGCCACTTCTTCCTTCTTCAACAACTAGGCCACTCCAAGTCAACCCTTCTTACAGCTATGAATGTCCTTCTCAACAACTGATCTAGGGTTGCAAAGACACCTTATTGTTGCCCTCCAACAAACCTTTAGATGTCCTTCACAAATTGTCCTAAACTAGGAAAACTCATCCACTAGCAAACAACACCAATGCAAGAGAACAACATAACTTGTTTCTACAACTATTGTTGCTCCTCTTGTCCTTGGGTTCTATATAAATCTTAGCTCAGGTTAGGGCATAACAACTCTAAAATCAACTCCAAAACCTCCCTTAAGACCTTCATTCTCCTCCAATCATTTGTGGTGTCCTTTACTGTGTTTGCATCCTAGATTACGCCTCTCAACCCTCCCAAAAGGAAATGCATCCACCTACAATCTACACAAAGGTCTATAACCCAAAATAGAGGAAGAAAACACATTAAATGTCGCACAAAATTGCCCAGCCTTCTCCTCCTAGACCTCGGCCTACACTCCCAAAGAAACTCGCACCAAACCAGACACAAGAAGATGCAAAACTCATCTTTCTTACCTTCAGCTAGGGCTACTTCAGATCTGCGGCCAACTCAGAGAATTATCTTTGATGTTGTTGCACTTTGGATGTGCCAAATGAGGTCCACGACTTCTCTATTTATATGTCACTTGTGGTGTAACAACTAGCCCTTAAGGGCACCTCCTTAATCTAGGCTGACTTGTCCACTTTAGTTTCAAATCCACACTTTGACACAAAAAAAATATTTTCTCAACTTCTAGACCTCCTCTCTTAGTTCTTGAAGTTGTCCCTTTCACCTCTAAGGGTGCTCTTCCATCTCTAAGTGTTCAATGTTCAAAAGCCTTCTTGGTTTCACACCATGTGTTGGGTTCTTAACCCACAAAGCCCTTTCGTGGTGCCAATTCCTCCACAACCCTGAACCCTAGGGTTTGGAGTACCTCCCAAGCTACAAATCTCAACACTTACTCCAAAATTGTTTTCACCCAATTTTAGTCCCCTTAGTGATGCTTCATGGAGATACGAATGATTTGTTTTTTATGTATGTTTGACCTTGGTAAGAGTAGAGCATGGTGACCTTACCTAGAAGGTTGTTTACCCTAATCAACATGGTGACCAACCCATTAGGTGCACAAAATGGAGTTGTTGAATGCTCAATTAGGGGAGGTACCTACCTAGGAGGGATGCTAGGAACTTAGAGGGCACTTGTTCCTAGGAGCATGGGACCATGTGATATACACCTTTGAGGATGGTATCTTAACTTGAAGATGTTTTATCTAAGGGGCATACTTTATGGAGGTTGTTTATTGATCCATATACATATTTTGAGGAGAATCATTAAAGCTTAGTGACCACTATGGCACATACGAGAGGAGAATTGGACACATAAGAAAAAATGTAGTACACAATGAGAGGAGGAACATCTTGCATAAAGGCACTTGGATAACATCATGGAAGAGGAGCACTAGAACAAAAATTATTGGAGAGCACAAGATCCCATAGAAAATGTGTTAAGTCTTAGGAGACTCATGCTCAAAGGGTATTTCATTTTGGGAGTTGGAAAAACCCTAGTATTACACTTTTACATTATTGTATAATAAAGCCCTACATGTGGGGTTCCCTTGTTGATTGTATCAGCCACCATTTTGTGGGTGATATCCCTAGGAGAAATTTTTTCTCCAAAATGGTCCTCAGTCGGTAGCCAGCAACCCCTTGCATCCACCAACTAGCTCGTTGTGCCACTTCTCCGCCACCCGAGCCATCCATATGGTCCCTCACCCATTTTTCATGATCGTATGTTTGAAGGTGGGCCTCCCAAACCTAAAGGTATGCCTTTTCATTTGGTAATTGAGTATTGTAGTTTACTTATCATGCAGAGTTTTGGGCATGCATTAATGGGGGTATGCGACAAAAAGAGTGGGCTAGGTCTATGCTCTTGTCCCCTAGACCTCTTTTGGATGTTATCCTTGGACCCTAGTCCATGGGATCTCTTTTATTGACCTTTGGGCTCTCGAGATGGTACTTCAGGGGAAACCTTGATTTTGGTTGTGTGGTCCCACTCCTCATCCACATAAATCACTCCCCCTCCACTCATTATAACCCCATTCATCATTTCTCCCACCTAGGTCCACATAGGGTTAGCCTCCCCTTCCCCTTGCCCACACCTTGGGTTGGGCCTGGAACAATGCCTCGAAGGTTGATGCAATTGAAAAGAAAAGTAAAAGCATAAATGACCACATTCAACAGGAAAATGTACCACAAAAAGCAAAAGATGATCAAGACAAACAAATTTAGCACATGGGCAAAAGCCAATGCATGAGCTCTACCCCATTCTCATGGCCATCACCCTGGTTCTTATAGGCCCTAGATGAGCCTCATTTATCATTCAGGAACCCGTGATTGTCCCAAACCCTGGTGGCAATGAACTGCCCCACCTCAAAGGGGGTATCCACTGCTATACTTTACATATCATGCTCTTACTCCTTGAGCCCCAAGCAGTTAACAAAAGAAAAATCATAAAAGGCAAAGGGCATGTGAAGAAGGGTGGAAAAATCAAGGTTGGGGTAGCTCATGTATCATGATTTCTCCCTCCTATACATTATATACCCAAGTGTGGGCTTCCCCTTTATTAGCTACCCTTGTACCTTGGCATGTGACCAAGAACTGCCCCCTTCATCCCTTACTCTGCCCCATCACTTTGTCACATGCCACCACCATTTGAAGGATGTAACTTGGATATATCATCCCCTTTAAAAGTAGAAACCACCTAATAGGGTACCTGGTTAACCCCCCTTGGAGCTTGGAGAAATTAGCACATGCCAAAGCCAACTATGGAAGGGCATGCCATTATGAAGTGCTCACCTGTTATCCATGGTTTGTAATCTCTTTAACTCGATTTCTTTAAATGACTTGTTGTACTAGAAGGCAAGAGGATGCATTGGTTCATATGCAGGATTGCAAATGGTCTCTGTTTTGGGTTTGATCTCCCTATACAGGGTCCTAACTCTCCAAAGGGCCACATTGACACATTTAGGGTGTGTGTAAAGAGCCATGGGACTCCAAAGAAGTAGACAACATTCCATGGATCCCTAGAGATGTTCATAGATTGCTTGAGTTTCATCAATTGGATGAGGAAAATGCACCTAATTCACCATGCCCAACCAACCCCACAGTTGTATCATGCACTTGGCAGATAACCCAAGACCCGTGTGATGATGTGGCATCACTTATACCATCATATGAGCCCTTGTAGATGGTCTACAGGCATCTTCGATCCATTTGGAGACCCACGAGGACACTTGTGTGCCTCCACACCCACTAGGAGCGCCATAGGTTTATTATTTGGAGAAACAGGGGCCAACCCCTTGTTCACTACTTTTGGGAGTCCTATATCTCATTATGGAACCTATGGACTTCATCAGGCCGCTTAGAAGGCCCAACGACATGTACTATTGATCATTTGACCTCTCGAGAGGCTTATTCTTTTGTTTATGATCTAGTTTGGTGGGCTTGTCACCAAAAGTTAGTTATTTTGCACATTATTTTATTCTAGGGGTTAATGTAGGCCTAATTAGCTAAATCGAACTCATTAGAAGTGTATAAATACAAGTGATGTGAATTCATTTTAGCATCATCACTTGGATTGGATTTGTATCTCTCTTGAGAACTTTGTTATCCTTCTTGGAGAACAAATTTTGGAGCATGGAATGAATTTTAATGTTTGGATTATTTTCTCTTGTCTTGGAGCTTCTTGATTGGAAAATTCTTAATGGTGGGATATACTCTTAATACATGTAAGTGCAATTTAATGCTATTTTCCTTTTCTATTTTTATCACATACATTGTTGCTAGGATTTCACTAGACTAGGGCTTATTTACTGCGTCCATTTATGCAAAGTTGTGGAAATTTGGTTTCTAGATAGTGATACTTCAAGTATGGGCCATGTATTATGAATGAATGTTCCTAGAGATGCTTCTTCATTGAAATTCATCTTGATAAGCCATCAATTTTACAAATTGAAGTATAAAGCTCTTGAAGTTGCTTTTGTTGTTGCCCTAATGCTATGAAGTTATCTTGGAGGCCTCCTTGACATAGAAAATTCAATATCCATAGTCACAATTATTCTTGACTCCAAATCTCCCCAAAGGATTAGGCACTGATCCACCATAAAGGTGATCACCTTAAACTTATTCTGTTCTCTTACCTTTTCTTTTCTAGGTTCAACCCTTTAGGTATCCTAGGGCATCATTTATCTTGCAAACCACCCACTAAAAAAATTTGATCTCTTGGCATCCTCTACATTGGGGTTTCTCCTAGGCACCCTCCAATTTTGAAGAAATTATAATTGTGGGATTGTGAGATACCTCAAGCCATAGCCTCAAGATCAATCTTGCCCTTAATTTCCTTAGGCTAAAGACCTCATTGGGATCCTCACATTGTCTCGCACTAAAAATTCTTCCTTTGGTCCCTTTCTCCCTCTGGAATAGGTCAAGCATATTCTTGGTTGCTAATCCCTACCCCCTTGACCTACCCCCGGGTCCACTTGGTCCCGTGTGGTCCCATACACTCTTAAGGATAATCCTTCAAGGATCACTTAGAATCCAAGCTTTCACAAGAATTTTAAGGCCTAGGGACTTCCATTATAAGATACATACCCTAAACCTAAACCTTCAAATTCACTTTAAGCCCTTCGTTGAGAGCTTACAACCTTGCCTTCCAAAGCAAGCAACCAACATAATCGAGCCTCTCTTGTGAATAGGCTTCCAAGATCACCTCTCACCCTATCATTGGTCCATCCATTTTGTGATCCTTATCATAGAAAGTCTCCTCCTATCGGTGAAAGTCCATAAAGAGCAGGGAACCTTAGCTGAGGTGATAGTGGGCTATTGCTCCATTGTTGCCCTTAGCCTAGTGGTAGTCCTTCAAGGATCCCCCTTTAGGACCTCTACTAGTTTGAGCAGTAACAGGTTGTATGATCACATCCTTATTTTATATTAGTCTCCCTTATATATATATATATAATATATATATATAAAGGGGGGAAAAAGCTTTGTCATATTATTATGATCATTGTACTCCATTTCGTATTTATCATGGATACATTTTGTAGGGAGCAAGAAATTAAGGTTCATTAAGAAGCCCTAGGAGAAGATAAGGTGAGAGGGAGATGTCTTCAATGATCTTATGAAATAAAATAGGGGTTGTGCATATAAACCCTAGAGAAGAACATGATGTTAAAGATATTGATGCTTCTTATGCCATTATTATAGTGCCACGGTTTATAACCTAGTAAAAAACATGACAAGTCGAGCTAACACCTCACACAATTTTGGAACCTTGTTCTTGTGGGATGCATGGAGGCTAGGGAAAAATCATTGAGAGCCTAGTTTGAAAATCCTGAGCATGGTGTGACATATTGGTTAGAATAAGACTCGACGATTGTATTCTTGTTCTTCCATTGAAACTTAGTGTTTGTGATAATCCCAGGGTTGAAGAAGTAAGGTTTGTGGACTCTAGCCCTAAGACGAACATGTAGAATTAAAGGATAGTGCTAGAGTTGCCTCGCCATGTGCTTGTCTAATGCAACATGGCTAAGGTTAGTAACCCCTAATGAAAACAAGAGCACCAGTGTGGAGAGATTGTGTGATACAAGCTTGGTGTATGTGCCAAGGAGGACGTGGTGTTGATGCTAACATGTTAAAGATGTTTGGTGGATGACCACCTTTGGTTGGGAGTGATTGCTAACTAGGAATTGATGACTAGGCTTTTCTTATGGTTTCTATAGGGTCTAGAGAGCTCAACTTGTACTAGCTTTGTGAGAGATTTACATAATATATATACATGTGTGTGTGTGTGTGTGTGTGTGTGTGTGTGTGTGTGTGTGAAGTTACCATTTTCCACTCAAGGCAAGATCATGGATGACCTAGATTGATGAGTCTTGAGCTTAGTGTAATGCCTTGTTTGGAAGAAGACTCGATTATTGTATTCTTGATGTTCCATGGAGCCCACAGTGCATATGTTGATGTAGGTTTGAGGACTACAATGGACATGTAAACTTGGAGGTTGGCACTAGAACAATCCTATCATGTATTTGTATGAACCAACATTACTAAGATTTATAAACCTTAAGGAAGGTAAGAGTGCTCGTATGGAGAGCTTGTATAATACAAGCTTGGTTTATGTGCCAAGGACAGAACTTGTCAATTTTGATTTTAGAATGTTAAGGATCTTTGATTGAGTGATCAACATTATTCAAGAGTGATTCCTAGTTAAGAGGAATTGGTCACTAGGTTTGGAATATATGACTTGTACCAACTTTGTGAGGAAGTTGTGATATGGACTTGTACTTCATATATATATATATATATGATTTTCAACTCAAATTATTCTAATGATTGAGTAGATTTCAACCTTTGCTGTTCATAATGATTTGCAATAACATATAGCTGAATCGGTGAAGTGATTTAACACATTGAGAATAAAAGAGAAGAATTACTGTTGTTATGATCTACTATAATAAGAGAAATTAAATCTATTTTATGCCTTGAAAACTGCACCCTAATGGTTGTGGCATCGTGCTATTGAAATACACATATAGTATTTAGTCTCTTAGGCTACTGAGTAAAATTGTGTTCAAGAGAAGCAACATATTTCTACTATAATTAAATATTTCAAATCAACCATAACAATGAAAATTCACGTGGATTAAATTCGGGAAATCTCAAGATTAAGGTAAATTCTCAGAAAATTCACATGAATTAGATTCAAGATTTCTCAAAATTGAGGTAATTTTTCAAAAATTGCATTAATTGTTTGATTCTTGAAATTTGAACATTCATTGGTATCGTGCACTCCGAATGAGTTTAGATTTCTAAAATTTAATGGTGTGGCCATGGTTTTTGGGAAATTCTCTTTTGAAGGAATTAAAATTTGAAAGTTTTCTTGACTTAAATAAGGTTCTAGAACTTTCTCTTTGCAAAATGGTGAGGTAATAACTTAACGAAGCTAGAAAGGTCGGTTATCCTTTAATCGAAACATTGGCCTTTTATCACCAACCCAATTTGGCAAGAGCTTCGAGGACTACGTATTTGAGAAAGGTTGACCTTTTAGTTAGGACCAACCGAATGACCCTTAAAGGCCTGGACTTTGATTTAGTCAGATCATCTTTTCATTAAAAGGGTTAGCTAGGACCTTACTGAGTTGACATTTCAGCAGTGGTGCTGGCTTGCTTGTCTTATATGCTTACAGCTAATATAAATGTCTACAAAAGATTTATGAGCCCTCGCGTCTAATGGTCCCAAGTACTGTATTATTCATGGCTGATTTATTTTGGATGTTTTTAAATATTTTTCTTTTTTATGTTTTATTTTGTCTCATGACTTGTGTTACAGACTTGTAGTAGTGCTTCTTTGACGAACTCGCTGCCTCTTTTTCTGTCATTAATACAAAATGTTATCTAAGAAGGAAATGAACAAAAGGAAGTTTGTAGAGATGAAAAAAAAAATTATCATGAATCTCAAACAATTTACTAAACAAACATTTCTATACCATTTTCAACAATTGCAGAATGGGAAATTGGAACCAAAATGTGGTCCCAGTACTTTTCATACACAAAAAGGCAAATAGAATTCTTGTGGATATCTGGAGCATTTTGCATTGCCTCTTGTCTTTCTGGACTCCGAATTAATGGACACAATTCTAAGTGACAGTAGGTGATCAACCTCAGGCTCTTTTTGATTCATCATTTTAAACAGTCTGCAATGAACTGATTCCTTTGATTTGTGCACAGGAAACGTTCTAGGTTGATGATGTTTATGGCTCCTTCGGAAACAGGACCCGAGATTTAAGACAGACATTCTTCTGTTTACTTTACACTATGACATGTTTTCTGGCACATAATGCCTGGTGCACCAACGCTTCATGAACCTAAAGTAGCCTTTCAGGATCTTAGCAAACAATATTCTGTTTTCCCTGGTACCAAATTTCATCTGATAAATGCAGGGATTTTGGATGTCAATCAAAAACTAAAGCTGACAAAGTGACAAATATTTCAGGGCAATGAATAGAGGATATCTCTGGCTGTCCTTTCATCTATGGTTGAATCTGATTCCAATTGCAGAAGAGAGTTATTTTGTCTATGTTCATGGATAGTGGACTTTTTAGAAGCAAAGCTTAGATCTTTTCTTGTAATCATACCAACCACCCTGCAAAAAAGCAATTGAATAGAAAAATATAAATTTCATGGCATGTCTCAAAGCAATGGGGCTAGTTGCACTACGCAGATTTTCCTTGTTCCTAAACATGCTCATAACTGAGATTGTCAAATGAAACCTAATCACATCTCAAGAATACAAGTTGTGGACAGGAGCAAAGGAATGTGTACCTGCTATTCAAGTCGGTTACACAAAGGTGTCGAAGGCCAAGTGTCCGAAAGATTACATACACCCTCTGTGCTGAGCACTCGCCACGTACCTGGTATAAGTCAATGATATTGATTCTCAGTATATTGCTTATGAAAGAAAACTAGGTCAAACATATTCAACTTCATGCTTCATTATCTTTTGAAAGGGACTTACAGTCAATGGAGCTCTATTCATGAATGGTCTCAAGTCCAACAATAAAGTCTCTATTGATATTTCTGTTGTGTGTGACTTAGAGCCACTTTCCTCTGTGACTCCACAAGTAGATTCAATTGATGTATCTAATCCTAAGATGCTACCCAAGTCAAGTTCATCTATAGCTTCTGGACGAGAAGTTAGGTCTCGACGATGTGGATGATGGCAAAAGTGATATGCTCGCATTGCATCCTCAAGGAACTTTAGTTGCTTCATATTTATATTCCCAAAAAATGGGGATGACCAATTTCCAGATTCTTTTTTTGAAGATAGATTGGCTTTGACAAAAGCATGTTGCTCAAGCAAAAGTAGTAGTTGATGCCTAAGAATAAAGCCAACCATTTGCCCACCAGAATCATTGGGATTGAAATTGGCACTTTTGAAAACAGGAAACCCGTTGTGTCGTGTGCTTCGTAGGACATTTAAAACTTCTTTAACTGGAACTACCTGCAAGGAGATCCAAAAAAATGCATAGTTTAGTTTATTTTTAAAATTTTTGTAAGTCAAATTTTCTATTAAGTCATCTTAAAAATACATTGTGAGAAGCTTGATTGCAAAAAGCTTTTGGCCTCATTCCTACCATACTTGTTGGCCAGAAGGTAATGGCAAAAAGGCATTGACAACAAGAAAAGGAAACTAAGAGACCCCATGCAGATAGCCGAAACTAATCAAAAGAGCCCAAGAACCAAAATACAACCAACAGTCATCCTTGATCAGCAAAATTACCAGGCGGCAGAGGAGTAATTTAGTTTATAATATACTAGAAAATCGATCATTATTTTGGAAAGTGAAACATCATAACCATCACCCTTAACAAGTCAATATACACTGGAATAGGCACATGTATTACAAGGGAGGAAACCATAAATAAAAAGGTTCATTGTGTGATATTTTTAGTTTTCTTGTAGTTCAAGGATATTTGACCATAAATTGATGTATTTCTACCCTAGACAATCTCTTGATACTTTACCTCTTCAAATCCAACCACTTTTGGTGACATTATATCAAAGGCTGTCAACACAGCTAACTCCCGTGGAGGCTCACTTTGAAGGAAATGGACATTTCCTGGTGGTGGAATCAAAATATTATCATACAAATAGACCTAATGAAAATAAAGAAACCCCAATTATCTAAATATGATGGAACTTTGAGGCTTATTTTTTGAAACCATGAAGTACCTGACTGCTCTAAATCAGCCTCATATGCGCCATGTTGATGGATGTGATGGGCCACCCAGTTTGATACTACCACTGCCATTATTATGGGCAGAATAAAATCAATACCACCAGTTCCTTCCACCATGATTACCACCTGCATGAATAAAGAACTATGAATTTCTTCATAAAATATAGATCAATTTTATGCATGTCCACACACGAGCAGAAATACGCCTTACCTAACTTGATTTGGAAGTTGGGGGAAGGACAAGACAAATGTTTAGATATACTAGAAATTGAAAAAAAATATTTAAAAGCAGCTAGACAATGACAGAATATTGAGTATTAAATTTATCGAACTCTTGAGACCTAACTGAAAATATCTGGCATCTTTCACATGATGAAATGGTCTTATCGATGTTAATGTGTCTGAAGTAGCAATGAGTATGACAACATCAATGTTTCTATTGTAGTGACTAATGCCGTGAACATGCCTGTAATAGTGACTGATAATGTGAATGTGTCTGTTGAAGGAATTGATATAAGAAATTTTTGCAACAAACACCCTACAAAAGTTGATACAACTCGAAATGATGCAATTGTAGAAAATTCATACTAAAATCAGATGGGTAAACCATCATTTAATAACCCAACAATCAGGCCAAAAGTCCACCTCCAAAGCCACAGAGAGAAAGTGGGCAAGTAATAAGTGCAAAGTCAAATCCTGAGTCTAAACCAATGTTGATAATATCGGTATCGGGAAAATATTGGCGAGGGTCCAGAAAATATCTTATTGGCAATATCGGCGATAATATCGGCAAATATCGGCAAGCATAAAAAATGCATAATATATTCATTTTTTTAAGATTTTTAAACATATAAAGCAATAACAACATGAAATAAACACATTGGCACATAAATATGAAGAAAACACTGATATATATGATGTCAAATAGAAATGATACATCAAAGGCAATACCAAATCCTGCTGATCCCTGATAATTGTCCATTCAAGGACTCAAATGTGGAGAACCAATACAAATAACATCACATATATAAAAGTATCTCATCATCATGAGTTATATGTAGCATAACAAATAAAACTAGCAGCTATCTATTTGAAATCACTGCCCTCTCCCCCTTTTATGGGAAAACATGATGGGCTGTTTGCCAGGCCTCCCCCTAGTAGTAGGAGGCCCTGACCCTGCCTCTGCACCTAATGTCAAATAATGAGTGCTAGGTATGGGGATATGCTCTCCTATATCTATAGCAGATGGTGTTGATGTTGATGCTCCCGCAGTGTCCTCCTCCTCCTCCTCCTGCTCCTCCTCTGAGTGTTGTTGCTCCTCTGACTCCAAGTCCTCCTCTTGCTGCCCCTGCTCTAATGGATCATCTGCCACTGGCTCTAACCATGAAGGTGACTCCTCCAAGAGGGGCTCCTCAGACTCCACCCTCCACGGAGACAATACATCAATATTGTCTAAGCTAAGTCACATGACACGAGGACACGAGACACGGAGGACACGTAAATACGAGCATTCAATACGAAACGCAACGACCTAGAAACAAGACACGGGGGACACGTTATATATATATACCGAAATATAGTTTTATCCATATTAAATTGCAGGTTGCAACTTATCTAATCAAATTAAAATATAATTACTTCCCAAAGTTCATAGTTCACTTTAAAAAAATAAATAAAATCAAAATTTACTATTTAGAAATTAGAATGTGATATGCTTGGTCTTGATTCTTAAATATTCAATGTTCATTGTTCATGTACAACTTACAAGCACATAAGAAAATAACTAAAGTCTAATCCTATTGATTTCCTCTGCCCCTCTTGCGAGAAAATGCCACAGCTTCCCCTTTCCCTCTAGATGTAGACGCTGGTGTTGGTGGAGTTGGCAGTGGAGTTTGCTATGCTCTAGAAGTTGAAGAACTAGAAGTAGGAGCTACAGGAGGTAGACCACGTCCTCTACTGGTGGCAGGGGTAGCCCAAGCAGGTGTTGTCACCTGGAAACATTACAATCTCCCAATCCTGAAATCCTAAAAAACTGATAAGTCTGCTGCATTTTGAATGAAATCTAAAATTCTACTTTCTCCATATGAAATCCAATGAGGCCGGAACCACTCTCAAACATCCTGAGTCATTTCATGGTAATGTTAAAAATTTAAGTAAAAGGATGAAAATGAAGATTAAGGAGAATGTCACTTTTACTTTAAGAATTTAACATTACCATGAATAGCATATCAATACTAGGGCCTAGAATGCTCAAACCCTCCTTGGCAGCAACCACATAGCTCTCCCCTTCCTTCTCCAGCAATCAGAAATGAAAATGATATGAAAAAAAACCAAAATCAGATTTTTATAGGCCATGCACAAATTTTTTACAGTCACCAGGCGATATTTTCCGAAATATCGGCGATATTTCGGAAATCGCGCGATATTTTCAAAAGCCGAATATATCACGATATTTTGTCGGCGATATATCGGCTCGCCGAAAATATCGCGATATTTCCGAATATCGCCGATATCTCGACGATATTATCAACACTGGTCTAAACCACTCAAAATTAAAAAAAAATGAATGCTGAACGGTTGATTGCATGTCACTTTCTCTTTTCTCAATACTCTGGCTCCTTTAACTCTTAAGGTTTCTACTGAAACTTCTACTTCCTCAGGTTCTGCTTTTGAAAAGTTCGACGATTCTGTTGCTTCCTTTGACTGGTCAGTTGAATATGACCTTGAGACACTTTTATGCTTCAGCTTTTAAAACCATTTTCTCTTTACTCTGGATATAACAATTGTTGCATGAAGTCTATGACCAGATTTCCCATTCTTTGCCTTGCAACCAGTCAAATTACCCAGACTCTCGAACAATTCATTAAAGCTGAAGGATAAGCATATGCCTTAGACTCTGTAAAATCCTGGGGTAAACTATGCAGATAAAAAACAACTTAAAATATTATTTTTAATAGGCAAATGTCTTTCAATTTTCAAGCTCTGTCAAAATGGTCAAAATCAGTCAGACTCAGCAATTAACTCAGTCAAACTGGCTGAGCCTTGGTGACTGTGACCAGATTTGACCAAATATGGACCAATTTCGAAACAAGTTAAACTTACCAAGCACTCAGCAGGCTTGGCAAGTCTTGTTTCAATGCTTGGCCCACCCAATGTCTCACATTGAGTTCATGACAGAGGATTCAAGGAGGCATCATTTGGCATAGGATCTTCTTGTGGAGCAGTATCCACCTTCCAGAGCTTAATTTTTCCAAGGAGAAATTATCCAATTTATGTACCGCTCTTCGGCCAATCAGGATATTTCTCATTTTAATCTCTTCTTTATATGGAGGGCTTGACATTGAATGCCTAGCAAGATTAGGATGATGTTGTGTTCTAATTCCTTCACTCCTTCATGCAGTGATCCTTTGCCAAAGGTCTCTTCATTATATTTATGAATATTTCCATTCCCTTGAGTAGATTCCATTATGGCATGGATGATTTTGTTCTTGTGCAGATCAGGGGTGGTCATTTCTGAACTTTTAAGTTGTTCCAGCAGATAATCATTATGTTACACTTACAGCCCTGGCCTTGCATCCATAAGAATTCAGGGGTCTGTCCAAAACATTGAAGTGAGTGTTATTCATGTTCCATCCCATGATTCCACTTTATTGCAGTTTTCCTGCATTAGAGAATCCTCCTCTTCAATCACCCACTCAATTTAATCACTCTGCCCATTTTTAATTTGAGATTGTAGCCAAAATTGACCCTGCAAAACTGTCATATGATCACCTTTAACAGTTGCAAATTTTATCTCTTATTTCTTCTGTTGCATACAAGGGGAAATGCTATGGTTTGATTGATGTTGTGTAGCTATTTTTTGTTCCATGACTAGTGATGTGCTTTATGCATCCATATTCCATCGCTTCAAAGACCTTTTTTAATGGACACCCTCTTGAGTGAATGATGCCCCATCAGAAGCTTCAGATAAATTCTTGTTTACGACAAAGGCTGGGAAGACAAGCTTCAAAATTCATATTAAATGACTAGTTTGAAATTATATATTTCTTATGTTCCAAGGCACAAAGAAAGTCTGGCATGACGACTAGCAGCTGAAAAAAAAATAAGCAGTAGCTATGAATCCCAATTTCACGGAACCACCTCTTGCACATAGATACACTGGGCCATTACTTGTGGAAAGGAAACTATAACGCTGCCATCTCAGCGAACTGAAAACAGTTTCTATTTATTGAGCTATGAGACATAACACTGTAACAGTGAATCTCATGAAAATGGCATTACTGATGTACAAGGTCTGCAATGATAATCTATGTACAGTATTTCCATGTAATACACTGGTTTAAAAGTTATCTGACATGTTTTTCATTGCTTCAGTTTATCTAGAAGTATGTATAAACAAGTATGGCTATTAATAGCAATCATTTTGTCTGATTTTCATTACAGCACATCAAAATCAGTGTGCTTTTCATTGCATCCTTTAACAGAATATAAAAAGATGAAAATATATTTTACCACAGAAATTGTAGAACGGAAAACTCCCCCAAGAAGAGCAGTTGCACCAATTAAAGCATGAAGCCCTGGCTGAATGTTGGCCCTGCAGAGGAAATGTTAAAAACTACTTTAATTATCAACACATTTTGAAATAGAGATAACAACGCCTGTAAATCAACAGTTCGGTTTTGATTCTCTATCTTGCTCTTGGAATCATGTTTATTACCCTGGAAATATTGACTGAAATATGCAACCCAAAAGAGCTCCAACAGATGCTCCAACCTAGTTAAAAATACAAAATTATAGTGAGTGCAACAAATACACCAGCTAGTTCTCTGAATGCAATTCAACTTGTTTGTACGTTAGGAACATTGTCACAAGCCTCAGAATCTTGATTTACCATCATTGAAGGCATGAAAATGCCTCCAGGAGTTGCCACTCCATAGGCTAGGATAAAAACCGTCAAGAATGAAACAGTATGGATACCCAAGCCCTTAACAGTAAAGTAAGGATCTGCATCCTGCCCCAGTTGAAGTAGATTCTTAATTGTCTGTTCACAAGCAAGACTATCTATGAGGAATAATCTTTGAGTTATAAGGCTCTAAATTCAAGATTTCGCAGGCACATACCAAAATTTGACATATTCAGGAGTTTATTGCACAAGAAGAACCCACCTCATGAGGTACTGAGAAAAAAAGTGTAGCAAGATCATTGTACTGACTGACTCCACTAACTGGATGATGTTCAGGGCAAGTGTAAGCAAACCAAAATTTCTCATCTGATGACCTGTGAACATAATGCAATGAAAAAACATTAAATTCTAGGAAAAGAGGCTGATTTTCTTTTTCAAAGGAGATGATGATTTGACTTTTTAATTTTCATAATGTAATCAACTTCTATAGCTTTTAAGTCATGCATGCATATAATATATCACATTGGAAAGATAAAATATTATCTTTGTTTTCATACACAAACTTCCTAGTATTTTGTAACACACCCAGTACCCTCTGTGGACCTTGAGGATATCAGGTACTTCTTGAAACCACCAATTTCACTCCAAATTTGTTTATCTAATGTGGTTTCTCATTGTCCTGCTACTAACTAATTAACACACACAGGCATGAGTCATGACAATGCAGACATATGCAAGCAAATTAATCATTCAATCACAATGTCACCATGAATTATAATTGCAGGCTTACACATGCAAACAAGACATAACAAACCAGAAAGTAATATAATTCATGACATAAACGGCATTAATCCAGCACAATTCACAGCCTACAGGTGCATTCATGACCACTTATCTGCTTGGAAATTGTCCACCAACTGGCTACAGAACAAGGACGTTCTGCCCAACCATAGGTTCCTTGCTACACCAATTCTCTTTGCAACAAAGGCCACCCCTGAACTGAAGCTATGAATCCACAATGGCGAACTTTTCCTATGGCTGGCTCTAATTCTCTTAACACAACCCAATTCCCAGGTTTACGGTCAATATTTACACCTATAACAGTTTTAATCGACAGCCTTTTTCTCTATCACCTTGCACAACCCAAGGAATTGGATCTCCTTCTCTCCTGAGCAGCCTCTTCAGCTATCCTACTTCCCTCCAAAGCTCCAACACAAGCTAGCCAAGAAATCTCACTGCTAAGATTCCAAGGATTGTCATTTGTAGAGA
Source organism: Pinus taeda (assembly GCA_000404065.3). NCBI lineage: Eukaryota > Viridiplantae > Streptophyta > Pinopsida > Pinales > Pinaceae > Pinus > Pinus taeda. The sequence continues at coordinate 100,809 of APFE030193777.1, forward strand.
AATTCCTCAATGACAACAATTATCATTCCATTTAGTTACAATTCTCTCATAATTCATGGTTGTAGCTTTCAATAACCCATTTATAGTAGGTCTATGATCATTCTAGTATAGGAAGTAACTCCCTCAAATTTCCCCCATATGATGGCAATTCAAGCTCTCCCAAATTTTATAACTCAAATTCTACCACTGAATGGGAACTTGAATAACATGAAGGTTCGAACTCAAATGGTAGTTCAAACGGATAGGTCACTTGAGCTCCTAGTACTTTGAACCCCCTGATAATTCAAACTCTTAATTCATTTGAACTGCCCCCATAAACCTTCAAACTCTCTCTCCCCCCCATGGCCAAAAAGGGCATAGGGTAATAACATGTGAGTGTAAAACCACATTGCTTCACAAGAAGTATTACCTCTTCAATTCGCATCTAAGTGGAAGAATCCCAATTCACAGATGCAACCTTAAGGTAAGCCTAAGAGGAGTGCCATCGTCACCTTTACACAATTATCCTCTCACTTTTGGCAAGCTCTCTCAAAGCCAAGGGGAGAATACCTAGATATTAATTAGTTAAAAGAAAAAAAATTGTAGAAAATATATATCAAAATGAGAGTGTTAGACTTCGAAATAAATCTGACCTAGAATTATAAACAAGATGTGATATTCAAATGTACACTTAGAAATATAAACACATGAACTAAATCAAAGTAAAGATATAAGACTTGTGAAGTGAAAGGATTTAGCATATAAATGATATGTTAATGTGATGCCCCATACATGTAATTTTCCAACAATAAATGACTGCTCCTTTTCAAGAGATCTGGTGCCCAAATTCTGTCGGCTTTCCCCACAAGGTGTAGGCGGTTGTACTCCCACAGCTTGTGCACCTCTAGTGTCTCTGTTTAAGGACAAGGATGGATATGGTCTGACACCTTCCTCAACTGAGCCAACATCTCATCGTTCTAGCAGATTCCACCCCATAATTTCTGCGTATTAAATCTCCCTTGAGCCATGGGTGGTGTATTGTGTAACCCATCACTGTGCATACATATGCCCAAATCTCCCATTATCTTACTGGTTACCCACAACTGGGCCAAGATCATGCTTTGATACCACTGTAATGTTCCAAAATAGGAAAAACAATGATATACAAGCAAATAACAATTTTACACCACAGAAAATTTTAAAACAATTTGGTAAACACCTAGAACAATCAGAAATATGGAAGCAGCTGAGCCATTGTATTATAACTGGTGCAAGAGTACAAATATATGGAAGGAATACACCTAGGCTTGCCTTTTTTTGGCAAGCAAAGAGATGCCCAGGTGAAGCAATCATAACCCAGAAACTATCCAATTGCTGCTTCGTGTTGCCCTAGCAAATATACACTGTCTACTGCAAAGATATGGCTGAAAACCCCACCATCGGTGCTCAAAAAATTATGAAAATTTATTTCTAAGGTCCTTGTAAAAAACCCAGGAAAACCCAAAAAGGGTTTGGCCTATCTCCAAGCCAAATTCAAACCCACAAAATGGTGCAAATTCTCCAACTAACTAGCAATTCTGAAATTTTAACCACAAACTCCTCTCACAAAACCCAGTAAAACCCAGAAATGGTTTGGCTAGATTTTGACCTTCCAAAATCGACATCCAATATGCCCCACTCTCTCCAGAGTCCAAAGAATACGACCTGGAAGGGACACCAATGAAATCCTCTTCCCAGCTCTGAAAATGAAGCAATCTCCTCCACAAATGCTTCCCTTAACTTCCCTGGAAAAGTTCAGCCTCAAAGAATGAAACTCTACCTCCCATATGTGCACCAAGTGTTGCCTCTGCGCTGGCCCAAGAAGTGCGAAAATCACACTGCAAAGAAGCACTCTCCTTCAGCTCCCAAACTCTCCAAGATGACAACAAATCTCCTAGGCCTCCTCTCTGGAAAATCTCCCAACCAAACTCCATGGCAAGCCACCACAAGCAAACTCGGCCTCCTCCTCAATGCATCCTCCAATAATACGCACCACCAGAAGATGAATCAGCTGCTGGAAATCACAACGAAATCCCTCCTCTGAAAGAATGAAGAAAAATCTTCCAAGGGTGGCACTCAAAGTCCCCCGAAGAAAGAGTGAGCTCTTCGCTTGAAGAACTCGTGTTGAATAGCAAGTGACTCAGCTAAGCAACTCAAGCAACCTAAGAGAAATCGATATGCCAAAAGATGAATCAAATGAGGAGAGTTGTCTTCCTTATATAGATTTCGTGGAGCACGTTTCCCTCCAATTTTACCTCCATCGCGGGTCCTCACTTAACCACCTCCATGCAAATCGAACTAGGGAGTGCGTATTTCCCTAGTGTGGGTAGCCCCCATGTGTAATTTAACCACACAAAAAATAACTTTCCCCTAGCATAATCTCCTAATAAAATCGAATGGGCCCCACTATCTCCAAAATCAGCCCCAAAACGCAATAATTATTCTTGTTCCAAATTAATTTAGGAAGGGACATGACAAGATGATAGAGAATTCTATGAGAAGAAAAGTTAAGAAACAGTGAGATTTACATAATGTTTGACTTGTTGTAGAGAATGTGAATATCTTCACTCATCTTTTGTTTGAAGGAGTCTGTACTATGTATATCAACATATTTTTTGATGATTGAAGCTAGTATGACGGTAAAGGAGTGCTCCTTAGTATGCAGTGATTTTTAATCTAGCTATTGCAGAAATCTCACAATCAATGGATGGCAGAAACTTATATGACTTATCCTTGGTGTATGCATTTACATTTAGTGACATAAATTATTCATATTGTGATCATGTGGATGGTCTGATAAAGTTTGGTTTGATATTGCTTGGTAAATGATAGTTGTTGTCAAGACAATAGACAAGGTTCTAACCTGATACTTAGGAACTTGGATTGAAAAGTTTAATGGTGATATTGGCAAACAATTTCATGGCTTTGATATTAGTTTTAGTTTGGCATTTAAGGCTTGATAACCAGACCTGGATGATTTGGCTGCACAATATTGATTTGTTAGAGGCGGGGTATATTGGTTCGGTTAATGTTATGTTTGTAGAAAGCATTGCAAGCTCCCCGAGCCTAATATGTTCGCATTGACAGTTACCTGGTGAAGCTTGGAAGCAACACTGATCCAAAACTCTACTTCAACGTGGTCCAAGGTATGCCTTTGATTTTGGTTTTATATGTTGACAATCTATTTGATAGGTAATGAGCCTTTGATGATGAAAATAAGAGGGAGTTGGCCTCTGAGTTTGAGATGAAGGATCTTGGCAGAATGCACTTCTTTCTGGGATCAAAGGTTTGGAAAAGGAAAATATGTCGTGAAGTTATTGGAGAGATTTAGAAAGGGAGAATGCAAATCCTTGGACACCCCGATGGAATTGAATTTCAAGAAATTATGCAGAGATGTTGGACCTGTCTTGGTTGAGGCATTGATGTTCCTTGTGAACACCCGTCTGGATATATGCTTTGCAGTGAACTAATTGAGTCAATTCATGTCTAAGCCACTTCATAAAAATTGGGTCGTTGCCGACCACATTTTGAAATATTTACATGGGACGATCAATCTTGGAGATATACGACTAAATGGATGCACTGATGTTCACTGGGTTGAAAATGTTATTGATAAGAAAAGCACATCTGGGTGTTGCTTCAACTTGGGATCTGCCATGATATCTTGGATGAGTAGGAAATAGAAGTCCATAGCTTTAAGCACGACCAAGGTTGAGTACATTGTTGCTAGCATGGCTATGTTGAAGTTTCTAAGTCTACCAGTTAGAAACCCTCCATGCACTTTATTGATTTAATCCTACCTACTTGTTCCGTTACTTAACAAGTTATTTACAATGTAAATTCTAAAAATAAACACTAGTGCATGCTCAACATATTACAGATCAACAACTGAAGGAAACAAAAACAATCACACCAAATGACACCCTTATATTTAGACCAATGTCCCTGGAAACACCCAATGCAGGAAAATTGGTGTAGCTATCTGAGGGTTTTCTTATTAAACAATTTCAGAGTACAATCTGGGTGCCAAATCCGGCTTACCCAACAGAGAATTTCCTTGGCAGTAGTACCTCTCAGTCTGAGACAAATGTCCCGGATAAACCTTCCGGCAGCTCCTCAACTCCAATCTGCCCTAGAAACCCTAGCGTCTACCTTTCTGGACTGTGTCAGCCTCTCTCTACCCAGTGTTGGCCCTGCGTCACCCTGAATGGGCTTGTGTCAGCCTCAGGAGGCCCTGCATCTGCAATGCTGGCCTCTCTAAAGCACTGTGCAACTCCCGGCTGCCTCTATGTGGCCCTGCATGAGCCCTGGCTGCTACTGCGTCACTCTCTGTGGCTCCTGCGTTGCTCTCCCGACACTATCTCTGCCACTTTGTCTCTCTATACTCAATGCCCCTCAGCTACAACTCCGATCATTGATTCTATCTCTCTTAGCAAACCCCCGCTCTAAAGAATAGAATGACTGATCACTCTGGTGTATTCTCCAAGTGACCCTCGAGCCTCCACTTATACTTTTCTCATTGACATATCAACGACCGAGATTAAGTCCCTAATCGACGGCTAAGATTAGATCTGGATTGATCCATGTCTTTTGGACCATTCTAACACAGTTTTATATTAATCCACATTAATATTTTAATTTCCCTAAGTTTAGACTTAGGGACTCCAAAAAATATTAATTATTTTAATATCTCCTAAACTGTCTAGGATCTACCCAAACCCTTTCTAGGTATTGAAAATCTCATGTGCCCCAACCTCTCCACCAAATTTCGTGGTTAGAGCACATTTGATGCTGCCCCAAATCAACACTCCCTCTTAGCGAGGATTGTGCTCTAGCAATACTCCTCACTGAGTATCACCTTGATCATCCGGCATCAGTCCCTGTGCTGATGCTAAGCCTGTTGCCCAATATCCTCTGCACTGCTGCATCCTGTACTACTACCCATGGCCCTGCCACCAATGTGGAAAAGTCGAAGTCAAGATTAAATCGGCAAGGATCCAAAAGTTGAAAAAGTCATTAAAGTCGGGAGTTTCTTGAAAAGGTCGACAAAATTAAAAAAATACAAAAAATATTCATTTTTTTAAAAATCCTGACTTTTTCAATAAAATCCCGAATTTTTCAATAAAATCTCGATTTTTTCAAAAAAAAAAAAAATATCGTTAAAGAAACTACCTCATTCACAATTTTTTGGAAAAAGTCTTGATTTAGTCCCGACTTTTTCAATTTAATCCCGACTTTTTCAACTAGGAAAAAATCGGCAAAAAATTGGCCGATTTAATCGGCCAACCAAAAAAATCGCATTTTGGGGATTTAATCCCAATTTTTTCCTAACTTTTTCCACACTTCCTGCCACTGCCACTGTTGCATCTATACTACAACTCCCTCTACATCCGTGTTGTTGTTGGTCCTTTCTCCCAACATTGCATCCGCACTACAACTCCTTTCATCATGTTGCATTGCAACTCAGTTACTGAGAAGTAAGTAACTGATCTCCCAACTCTAACCTCTCTGTTGGGCTAGAGACACCCGTTGATGTTGAAGCTCCCTCTGCCGCTGACAAGTGCTCCCTCTCTAACCTCTGCGCTGCTCCAACAACTCCTTGCATCTCGCACCATTGCACACCTCTTTGTGCCATCCTGCATTGGTGCAACACTCCCGTGCCTCTCGCACTGCTGCAGCCTACTAGCCTCGCACTATCCTGGGAATCCTGCACTGTAGCTCTCTCTGTTGCTCCATCCACATCCATCTCTACCCACATCAGCTAGTCCTGCTACTCCTCTTCGAGGCTCCCGTAGCAAGGTCTAACCCAAGAGGCTGGGTACCTCGAGGATCCTGCCCCCATCGCCTGTAGTCTGCCTGACTATAGCTCGATATCTCCCCACTTCTTCTCAAGTGGTGCGAGTGCACTCATGGCACAGTCATCATCTGTCTCTACTTCCTTCTCTGCCCTTGCTAGTGCTGCCTTAGTCTCGGAAGACTCTCCCTTACTCTTCTTCCTTGGACACTGGGTCGCATAATGACCCAACTCCCCACAGTGGAAGCACTTGATCTTGGAGAGATCCTTCTTCTTTCGCTTTTCTTGCTTTCCCTCAGATGCTAGGGCAACATCTTCCTCCTCTTTGACTTTGATCCCCTTACTGCTGCTTCCCGCCTTCGACTGCCGTCTGATCTCTTCTTGTCGAATAGTTGCCCACATCTCATCCCAAGGTGGAAGTGTCCCTCTGCCCAGTATACTTTGGACAAATACCTCCCAGTCTTCTGAGACTGCATTCAGGGTTGTTCTCGCCATCAATTCCTGATCCGGTGTGGCTTCTATAACAGTTAACTGATCTTGGATCACATTCAGTCCTCCGAGGAAGGTGTCAATCGGTTCTCTCTTCTTCATCTAATATGACCTCAACTGATTCTCTAGTAACATCCTTCTCTGCACAGAAGTATGCTAGTACAGTTTCTTTAGGGCCTCCCACATCTCATACGTTGTTTCCTTCTCAGCAATGTGTGGTACTACATGGTCCTTGACCCCGTCAAGGATGATGCTCTTGGCCCTCGCCATTGCCTCCTCGTACTTGTTGTTCTTAGCTGGGTCGACTGGGATAGATATCGTCTTCAAGGTGAAGTGCTTGACACAATTTCTGTCAAGTACAGATAAGATTCTGGCCTTCTAGACTGCAAAGTTCGACACTCTGTCTAGCCTGTCTTGGTCTCTTACTCCATGTAGTGCCATGATGCTCTTCTACTTCCCTCCTGGAAGTTCTCGATCTGACTCCTTCTGAGTCTCGATTTCCCTCCTGGAAATTCTTCTGCCGATGTCGAGATGCCCCCTACTCTGATCGTCTGTGCAACTGCACCACTGATCTGGATTTCTCGACTAGAAACCCTCAGTAGCAACTCCCTCCTCTTGGCCCTGCCCTGTCAGGTACTATTCTAACTACAGTACCTCACCAACTCCACTCTGCAATGTTCCCGCAACCTTCTAAACTCCAACAACCTGAAGGTGAGAGCTCCTAGGCTTTACACAATCCCAGCACCAACAACCCGACCTCCTCATCCAACTGCGTCAGCCTTCCAGCTTTTGTGTGGCTCTGCGTGAGGCTCCCTTTGCCTCCCTTAGCCTCTGCGCTGCCTCTTCCTGGCTCACCCTTGATGACGCAAGCACTGCGTCACCCTTCCCTTATTGTTGCTCTGCTAGAAACAACTTCTGTCACTCGAGGCAGCTGTTTTCTACTGCTATTGCTTCATTCAGTTGATGTCCTCAGTTCTCCTGTGATCTGCAACCATGCTCTGATACCATGTTGAAGTTTCTAAGTCTACCAGTTAGAAACCCTCCATGCACTTTATTGATTTATTCCTACCTACTCGTTCCATTACTTAACAAGTTATTTACAATGTAAATACTGAAAATAAGCAGTAGTGCATGCGAAACATATTACAGATCAACAACTGAAGGAAACAGAAACAATCACACCAAATGATACTATTATTTTTGGACCAATGTCCCTGGAAAAACCCAATGCAGGAAAACCAATGCAGCAATCTGAAGGTTTTCTTATTAAGCAATTTCAAAGTACAATCTGGGTGCCAAATTCGGATTACCCAATAGAGAATTTCCTTCGCAGTAGTACCTCTCAGTCTGAGACAAATGTCTCGGCTGAAACCCTAGATAAACCTTCCAGCAGCTCCTCAGCTCCAATCTACCCCAGAAACCCCAGCGTCTGCCTTTCTGCATTGCGTCAACCTCTCTCTGCCCAATGCTGGCCCTGTGTCACCCTAAATGGGCCTGTGTCAGCCTCAGGAGGCCTTGCATTAGCCTTCTGACCCTCTGCGTCAGCAACGTTGGCCTCTCTGAAGCACTGCACAACTCCCAGCTACCTCTGCATGGCCATGTGTGAGCCCTGGCTGCTACTACATCACTCTCTCTGGCTCCTACACTGCTCTCTCGACACTCTCTACCTCTCTGTCTCTCTGTACTCAATGCCCCTCAGCTGCAACTCTGATCACTGATTCTATCTCTCTGAGCAAACCCCGCTCTAGAGAATAGAATCACTGATCACTTTGGTGTATTCTCCAAGTGACCCTCAAGCCTCCTCTTATACTTTTCTGATTGACATATCAACGGCCGAGATTAAGTCCCTAATCGACGGCTAAGATTAGATCTAGCTTGATCCATGTCTTTTGGACCATTCTAACATAGTTTTATATTAATCCACATTAATATTTTAATTTCCCTAAGTTTAGACTTATGGACTCCAAAAAATATTAATTATTTTATCCTAAATTGTTTAGAATTTGCCCAAACTCTTTCTAGGTATTGGAGATATCACGTGCCCCAACCTCTCCACCAAATTTCGTGGTTAGAGCACATCCGATGCTACCCCAAATCAACAAGATAGTTATGAGAGAGTTTGGTCAAGGAAGCTCTTTGGAGAGTTGTTTGAGCAGGTTCTGGATATGATAGTGATATATTGCGAGAAAAACAGTAGGATCCAATTGACAAAGAATACCATATATAGCTAGGACTGAGATTATCTTCATAGATTGAAACAGCGTTGTTGTATGAGACAAGCTTAGGCTTGTGGTTGCTACCTTCTTCTATTGTTGAGGGTTGAGTTGGGCTCCCTGACTATGATGTGGGTTGAGATGGAACTCCCTGATGACGATGATTCCTGGGTTGTAGCTTTTAAATAATGTAGAATGTACCTTTTGGGTCGAATTACACGATGAATAATGTACCTTTTGGGTCAGATTACACAATGAATAATGTACCTTTTGGGTCGGATTGCCCACCTTCTAACATGTGCTTTTGACAAATGGATGAGGAAAAATTCAACTAATGCAAGTGTTGGGGATAAAGTGGCACATCACATCGGCTACAAGGTGGTTATCAAGGGTTGTTGACTACTAGCCGGAAGAAGATGATTAGGAGAAAAGCTCTCCTAGGGATACCCACTTTTGAAGGGTAACATGTCTATAGTTGATTTGCTGGTCCTTGCTACCTATTTGGGAGAGGAATTGTTACCCATCAAAATGGATAATCCTAGAGTAGAAATATTTTCTCCTATTTTGGACAACTACCTAGCCAACAACCTTACACATTTCTCATTGATGATTATATGCCAATTTTCTTTACCCTTTGCACCAATCATACACCTCTCACCATCTGACATTCCCCTTGGATGAAGGTGGGCTACCACTCAATAGGTACTTTAATCATTTTGCAATTGAATGTTTTTACTTAAATGTTGTAGGCATTTACTACGAATAAAGAGGTGATCTGGATGATTAATTGATCTTGATTGTACAATGTAAACTTGCTCCCTCACCTTACCAAGGGGGTTAATCTTTAGCAAGAGTCTAGTGAAACCTCCACTAAGGCCTTAGGGTCATAGGAGGGGCACTACTTGGAAAGCTTGGATTGAAGTAGTGTGTCCATTCTCCTTTCCAATACTTAACATTTTCCATGTCACATTATTTCCTCTTATATCATCTTCATTCTTCGGGTTCAACTATGATTGTTTCAATGGAGTTTGGAACTCACATATCGATGCCCTTGAATCCGGCCAAAAAACATTTCCCTAGAGGTTGATGAAGCTAAAAGAATGAAAAAGCATAAGATGGCCACAATGAAAGAAAAAGAAAATGCAAAATGCAAAAGATGGTTGGGTCATAGGTTAGCACATGGGAGAAAGCCTAGCATGAGCTCTATTCCTTCATTAGCCATCACCTGATTCGTGAGCACTTGATGCTCCATCTCATTAAAAGGAACCCTTGCATGTTCCAACCCTGATGAGCGAGAAACTCTCTCATCTTACGAGGTAAAACAAATGCTATATCATAAATAGCAAGATTTAATCCTTAAGGTATGCACCAAATAAAGAGCAATATAAAAAAAAAGTAAAATGCGCACCAGAGGGGTGGAAAATGCAAGCCAAGAGGAGTAAATCATGCCTCCATGATTGCTCCCTCCATTACATCTATACATTTAGGATGTGAAGTCCCTTGACCATGGCACTTGGCCAAGAGGTCCTTCCCCTCTATTGCCACCCATTTTCACTAATACCTATGGATTGAAGGGTTGATCTTGGAAATGTCACCACCCCTTGAGGGTTGGAAGCACCTAACAAGGTTGACTACTTAGTCACCCCTACAAAGTTAGGGAACACTTTTACGGGACTTGATCTAGTTAGATATTTTAAGGTGATCCAAATTTGAAATTTTAGTATGTCCTTCACACTTAAATACGGTCCACTTAGATGCATTTATGGTCTTAGTCTCTGATGAATGGTTGTTTTCACTTGAGTGTGAGATGGTTTTTCTAGGTAGTCGAGAGAAACTAAGGTATTGAGGGAACTCTACTCCAAATCATGCATGTTACCGCTCAAACTAGCAAGGGTCCTAGGAGGGGATCCTATAGAGCAATTACTAGGTCAAGGGCAACAATGGAGCAATAGCCCACTATCACCTCAGCTAAAGCTCCCTGCTCTTTATGGATTTTCACCGATGGGAGGAGACCCAATATAAAGGGGAACCACTAAATGAATGGAACAATGAGAGGGCAAGGAATGATTCCTAAATCTTATTCACAAGAGAGACTCAATTATATTGATTTCTTGCTCGGGAAGCAAAGTAATATGCTCTCCAGGAAGGGCTAAGAGGTTTCTCGGGGCTAGGGTTTGGGAATATATCTAGCAAAGATGATTCCTAGGCCTGGAAATCCTTATGAAGAATTTGGCTTTGTGTGATCTTTGTGGAATTGATGTTAATAGGTTGTGGGACCACACAGGACCAAGTGGACCCAAAATGATGTCAAGGGTATGGAGTTGATCACCCAATGAGGGGCTTGACCTAATTAAGAAGGAGAAGAGGATCAAAGGACAAATTTTCTTTGATGTTTGAATTCAATGATCCAAATGAGGACACTAGCCAAGGGAAAACGAGGACAAGAAATGGTCCTTGAGCTAGGGCTTGCTATATCTCGAGATCCCACTGTCGGATTTGCTTCAAATTTGGAGGGCCTCTAGAGAAAACCTCAGCACAGTTGTGGACCAAAAATCGAAGTGTTTGGATCGCTATATTGTGAGATAATTGATGCCCTAGGTGACCTATCTAGCCTAGGCCTAGAAAAAGAGGGAGCTGAAAAGAATAAGCATTGAAAATGATCACCAATGGAGGATTAGTGCCTTGTCCTTTGGGAGAGATGGATTCAAGGAGAATTTTATGGTTTGGGAATAATTCACCCAATCAGGGAGGCCTTCAACAACTTCAAATGGCATTTTAAAGCATGAGAACAGTTGTTACAAAGACTTTATACTTCAGTTTGCAGTAAATGATGACTTATTGAAATGTATTAAACATAAATTATCTCTAGGAACATTCACCCATTCAAACATGTCCCGTGACATGATGTAACCCTATAAAAGATCAAATTTCCACAATTTCGCATAAAAAAGAAATAAATTTCAGCCTAGTATAGTGAAAATTCCAGCAACATGCATGTGACAAAAGTAAATAACAAGAATAGCATTAAAAAAGCACTTACATGTAAGAAAGAGTATATACAATCATCAACATATGCCAATAGTGAAGCTCCAAGACAGAATGAAAGAGATCCAAACATCAAAATTCATCCATCCATCCAAACTCGTCCTCCAAGAAGGATAGAGAAAATCTCACAAGAGAAAATAACCCAATCCAAGTGATGATGAATGAGAGAGAATGTCTCTCTTCTATTTATATAATCCTCTAAGGGATTCAAATGGCCTAATTTGGACTAAAAATGCCCCTAGAATAAAATAATGTGGAAAATAACAATATTTTTGGTGACAGGCCCACCAAATAGCTCAACAAAGTGAGTCATTGGACCTTTGAGGAGGCTCAATGAAGTCCAAGGGGTGCCATGATGTGGAAATGGACTCCAAACATAGTGGACGAGAGGTTGGCCCCTTGTTTTCCAAGCACGAACTTGTGGTGCTCCCAAGTGGGTGTAGGGGCACAAGGACATCCTCATGGGTCTCCAAATGGATTGAAAATGCTTGTAAACCATTTGCAAGGGCTAGAATGATGATATAATCCCTCCCTCTGCAACGGGAGACGTCCTTGGGAACCTGGAGCATCTGCCAAGTGTATGGTGCAAGTGTGGAGTCAGTTGGGCATAGTGAACCAAGTGCGCCATTCTCATCCAAAAGGTGGAACACAAGAAATCAACGAGCAATGTTGGGGATCCATGAAGTAATCTCTGTTATGGTGGAGGCCCATGGCTCTCAACCCTCACCCTACAAGTGCCCATGTGACCTTCTAAAGGGCTAGGACTCCATATAGGGAGACCAAGCCCCAAACAGAGACCCACCTGCAAACCCGCATAAGATCCAATGCATCCCCTTACCCTCCAATACAACAAATCATCAAAATAATCAAGTAAAAGAGCTTACAAGTCATGGAACCAATGGGACACTTCATGGTGGCATGCCCTTACATAGTGAGCTTTAGCATGTACAAATGGCTCCAAGCTCAATAGGGGGTTAATCAAAGACCCTATTAGGTGGTTTCAACCTTTAAAGCGGGTGGCATGTCTATGGTACATCCCTAATGTGGTAGGTGGCAAATGATATAATAATGGAATGGAGTGGGTATCAGGGGAATCAGCTAGACCACATGTCATGGTACAGGGTAGCTATAACAAGGGAAGCCCACCCCTAGGTATGTGAGTGTAGGAGGGAGAAAATCGTGGAACATGAATTACCCCGACCTTTGTTTTTCCACCCTTCTTCATATGCCTTTTGTCTTTTATTGATTTTTCTTCATAACTGCTCGGGGCTTCAGGGGATGAGAGCATTATGTGTAGTATATAGTAGTAGATACACCCATAAGGTTAGGCGGTTCATTGCCCACCAGAGGTTGGGACAATCATGAGTTCCTAATGACGGAGGGGGATCATGCAGGGCCCATACGAACCAAGGTGATGGCCATGGATAAGGGGTATGTTTGTTTTTGTAGCATCAAATGTGTACTAGCCATGAAATCTGGTGGAGATGCTAGAATACATGAGATCTCCAAAACCCAGAAAATGTTTTTGAAAATTCCACCTAGAAGTGTCTCAATTAGATTATTAACCGTTTTTTAATATTTCGTAAGTCTAAAGTTAAGGAATATAGTTAATTAATCAATATTAACTGAGATAAGGTGAGAACCATCTAGAAACTCACACAGATCGATCCAAAGATGATCTTAGCTATTGATTTAGTTCTAATCTTGGTCGTTGGTGTTCCAATAGTGGATTATAAGAGGAGGTCGATGTGGTGATGGAGGAAATACCAGTGCAGATACTCAGTTGCCCAAGCAGTTCGATTTTCTCAGTAGCAACAACTCAATAGAGAAGGTAGAGCCAGAGGGTGAGTAGTAGGTGGAAGAGGAGGGTAGCAGCATTCCGGGAGGAAGGTTTCCAATCCCCAGAAGATGCAAAGGAAAGAAAGTCGAAATTCTCACAAGGTCAACGTAAGCTCTGCGCAGAGGGTGACGCGGGAGGCTTGTGTGTGCTAGAATTTCTCAGTTTTCAATATTTTATTTTATGTAGTATTTTTAGGGTGAAAATTGCAGTTGTGATTTATTCGTTGATATCGTAGAAAATAAACTGCATAATTAAATTAACAGTTAGAAGAATAATTTCCAGTTTCTGCAATAGAAAAAATTTCACGGGGTAGAGCTCATGTTTGGCTTTTGCCCGCATGCTAAATTTGTATGTCCTAGCTATCTTTTGCATTTTGTGGTACATTTCCTATTGAGAGTAGCCAAATTGTGCTTTTTCTTTTCTTTTTAGCTGCATCAACCCCCGGGGCATTGTTCCAGGCTCGAACCAAGGTGTGGACACGGGAAAGGGGAGGCTAACCCTGTGTGGACTAGTGGACACATGTGGACCCAAATGGGGAAAATGATGAATGGCGTCAAAATGAGCAGAATGGGGCGATGTATATGGTGTCGGGAAGCGGGACCATGCAACCAAAATCAGGATTTCCCATGTAGTGCCAACCCTAAAGCTAGTAGCTAGTGAAGGAGATCCCACTGAAGCAAGATACAAGGCTAAACACCAAATCGGGTGGAGGAGACAAGGACATGGACCTGGCCCACTTTTTCCGCCGAATCCCCCCACCAATCCATGCTACAAAGCATCCATGAAAAGTAAACAAAATTACTCAACCAAACCAATGAAAGCCATACCTTTGGGGTCGGGAGGCCCACCTCCAAACATACATTCATAACAAATGGGCGAGGGACCACATAGCTAGCTCAGGTGGTGGAGAAAATGGCACATCGAGCAATCTCGTGGCTGTAAGGGGTTGCTGGCTACCGGCTGAGGACCATCTAGGAGAAAAAATTTCTCCTATGCATACTACCCACAGGTGGTGGGTAACATCTGGCTCCAATGGGTACATGAGCTCTTAAAATGGTGTGCAAAGCTATTCGAACGGGAGGTCATGGAAACACCAACAATCTCTTGGTGCCGCAGACCTATTACCTGCACATATCAAAGACCAAGCACACAAGGCAACATGTTTTTGTCGTGTCTTATGATCATCCATGCTTAGTATTAGGCCATATAAATCAACAAGAAAGAAAAATCATTTTCAATGCAGGTTTCATCTAAATGCAGCTAATCTACCATGATAATATCATATGGAGTTAGTTCTAAGGCGAAAATTAGCATGCGATGCATCCTACCCTAAGATGCATATAGCAAGGCTAATACTATGTGTAATCATAAAATCAGTGCAACTAACGTATCATGATATCAATATACATATGCCTGCCAATATGATTACTTATGTAGCAAATCCCAAAGCGAATGCAAACACAAATCACATGGAGGATGAAGCAGGTGGGAGGTGGGAAAAGATTATCTCCATTCGAGATAAAAGGAAGCCCTAGGAGAAGGAAAATAAGTCAATCTAGAAGTGCGGGGCTTTCCCTCTAAGTACACAATGGTGGAATGAATGATCACTCTCAAGAACTCCCTATCACAATCGTTGTTTATAATATAATGCTTTGTACGTGCCACAAGGTCATGATGGGAGTAAGCAAACTTGAAACACGAAAGGGGACAACATATTGGTTGCTCAATGGAGTGATTATATCCACAATCCTGAGGGGGGTACGAGAGGGAAGGAGGGATGCATCTATTGGATGGTTCTTCCTCAACATCATACCTAGGAATGTAAAGGGGCCCATGGTCACTGGAGATCATATGAAAGGGGTGAGGGAATCATTTGAGGAAGATTCAAGATGATGAACAATAGGAAAAAGCAAAGGGGAGGGTGAAGTATTATATTCAACAGGTTTTTCTTCTCCAAAATCATAATCTAAAGGCTCAAGTGATTTGAATATAGAATCATACGAAGGATAGGTGGGAGCCTTATTGATTTCCTCATTATTAGTATCGAAGATTGGGTCTCCCTTAAAAGGAGAATCAATTACTTCCAATTGCCCCTCTTCATGCAAGGGAGAATAATAATTCTCCTTCTCAATGGTATCAATGGATATGTCATCATAAATAATGCCCAAGAGAAAGTGAAGACCAATCTCAGCCTCATCCTCCTTGTTAGTGTCATAAATGGGAGCACAATCAAATTGAGGACCAACAATTTTCCATTTCTCCTTTTCAATGTGGAAGTAATCTCCAACGTCATCTTCCAAGGGGCTGATGGGATCACCTTCCTCAAGGTTCTCAAAAGGAGAGCCATCAGGAATAATAACCTTGAGAAAGGTAAGGCCAACCTCAACTTCACTTTCCACAGCCTCATTTTTCCTAACACGTGTTCACAAAATCATCCTTTTCATCACGTGGACCCAAGGAGGACTCATCCTTTTGCTCATTATTTAGGTTCCCAAGGTCCTCACCAACTTCTTTAGATGATTCCACTCTTCCATATATTCCTCACTTTGATGATGATCCTTCACACTTGAACTTTCTTCAATGTCACCTTGATCATCCAATTGATTACCCTTTATGGGGCTTTGCGACTGAATATAATATTTTTCATTGATTAGGTCAGTCAAAATATTAAAAGCACAAGTTAGGCCAGCAAGGTCAAGGAGACGACTAGGATCCTTTTCATATGCACACCTCATTATGTAGAGTTGCTTTTGTGTTGAACTATGAAACCTGAGCATGAATTCCTTGTCCATATCCTCCAATAAATCTTAATAAAATCTAGCATACTTATCCACGTCCTTTTGCAGTTCTTGAATGACTTGGTCATTGAGCTTTGCAAATGTAGGACCAAATTAATCTCTCTTTTACAATAGTCCATTTTTTATTATTTTTCGTATTAGGATTAAAACAGAGTCGCCAGGGTGAATTGAAGTGCCTTGATAGATGCTTGCTTCACCCTACAAGTATTAACTTTGAAGTTCAATGAAGAACTAGGGCTTCGTTCTTCCAATGGAGTCGCCAATGTCAATATGTCTTATGGGGAACAAAACACACGTCTCATGTCCCCGACAAGGGCACCAAAATGTTACCACTCAAACTAGTAGGGGTCCTAGGAGGGCATCCTACAGAGCAATTACTAGGTTAAGGGAAACAATAGAGCAATAGCCCACTATCACCTCGGCTAATGCTCCCTGATCTTTACAGATTTTCACCGATGGGAGGAGACCCAATATAAAGGGGAATCACTAGATGAATGGAACAATTGAGAGCGAAAGGAGTGATTCTTAAGGTCTATTCACAAGAGAGACTCAATTATATGGCTTTCTTGATCGAGAAGCAAGGTGATATGCTCTCTAGGCAGGTCTAAGAGGATTCTCGAGGCTAAGGTTTGGGAATATATCTAGCAAAGATGATTCCTAGGCCTGGAAATCCTTATGGAGAATTGGTATTTGTGTGATGTTTGTGGAATTGGCGTCAATAGGTCATGGGACCACACGGGACCAAGCGGACCCAAATTATGTCAAGGGTATGGAGTTGATCACCCAATGAGGGGCTTGACCCAATTATGGAGGAGAATAGGATTAAAGCAAAAAATTTCTTTGAGGTTTGAATTCAATGATCCTAATGAGAGACACTAGCCAAGGGAAAACAAGGGCAAGAAATGGTCCTTGAGCTAGTGCTTCCTATATCTCGAGATCCCACCGTCGGATTTGCTTCAAATTTGGAGGGCCTCTAGAGAAAACCTCCACACATTTCTAGACCAAAAATCGAAGTGTTTGGATGGCTAGATTGTGAGATAATTGATGCCCTAGGTGACCTATGTAGCCTAGGCCTAGAAAAAGAAGGACCTGAAAAGAATAAACGTTGAAAATGATCACCAATGGAGGATTAGTGCCTTGTCCTTTGGGAGAGATGGAGTCAAGGAGAATTTACGGTTTGGGAAGAATTAACCCAATCAAGGAGGCCTTCAACAACTTCGCATGGCATTTTAGAGCATGAGAACATCTGTTGCAAGGACTTTATACTTCGGTTTGCAATAAATGATGACTTATCGAGATGTATTTAACATAAATTATCTCTAGGAACATTCACCCATCAAATTTCCACAATTCCGCATAAGAAAAGCAGTAAATTTCAGCCTAGTATAGTGAAAATCCCAGCAACATGCATGCGACAAAGTAAATAACAAGAATAGCATTAAAAGAGAAATTACATGTAAGAAAGAGAATATCCAATCATCAACATATGCCAATAGTGAAGCTCCAAGACAAAATGAAAGAGATCCAAACATCAAAATTCATCCATCAATCCAAACTCATCCTCTAAGAAGGATAGCAAAAATCTCACGAGAAAATAACCCAATCCATGTAATGATGAATGAGAGAGAATGCCTCTCTTCTATTTATATAATCCTCTAAGGGATTTGAATGGCCTAATTTGGACTAAAAATGCCCCTAGAATAAAATAATGTGGAAAATAACAATATTTTTGGTGACAAGCCCACCAAATAGCTCAATAACACAAGAATAAGCCTCTCAAGAGGCTCAAATGATCAAAAAAGTGAGTTGCTGGGCCTTTGAGGAGGCCCAATGAAGTCCAAGGGGTGCCATGATGTGGAAATGGACTCCAAACATAGTGGACAAGGGGTTGGCCACTTGTTTTCAAAGGGAGAACCTGTGGTGCTCCCAAGTGGGTGTGGGGGTGTTAATTTTAAATAACAATGGTATGTTCTATGCTTAGCACAATTATTTCAATGTTCCTTTAACAACCCAATGAAAATTTCGATTTATATGTCACTTAGCAATCACATTAACCATTATTCACATTGACAGTAAAAGTACATAGAACATGAAACAAGATGCAAAATACAAGTCAAGACAAGAGGACACCAGATTTGGTGGATGCCAGGGAAAAACCCCAATGTGGAGAAAAGCCTTTGATCAAATCTTCTTATTATTATATCAGATGTTCAGGGGAGAGAGAGAGTACAAAAAGTCAAAATTGACTTGCCAAATCACAATCAAAACAACCCTGTCAAATCTACAGTCAACTCCAGTGAAATTCGACCCTAACCAGAAAATCAACAATGGTCAAATCAACAGCAAAATGTCTCCTTTGAAGCTTAGACAAACTCAGTCAAACTCAACCTAAATAGGAGGTCAAAATCAACCCAATACAGTGACAAAGTCAATGGTCAAACTTGGTCAAATTGTTGTCCTGAAATCTGCAATCAAAGTTGTAGTCAATCCTGAAGTCAGTGTTGGTCAAAATGCCCAGATCTTCCCAAATTTTGTGCCCAAAAATGCGGCCTAAAGAAATAGAAATAACCCTCCAAAAATCGCAATCAAAACAGGTCAAAAATTCCCTAGTCAATGTCAGTCAAACTTGGTCTGCTCCTGAAATTTTCAACCCAGCAATTTAGTCCAAAAACTCGTCCTTCTTGCTATACGTCTAAGAAAGAGAAGTTTTCCAATATTTGTACGAACCATGAGAGAAGAATGTGACTAATCATGATGATGCCAAATGAGGTTAGAAGTCACTTGTATATATACAAGTCATTGAGGGTGAAGAGTCATGTCCATTGGACTTCATAAGCCTACGTGATGATGTGGCTGACCTGAACAATTTGCCCATGTGTGGGCATAAATCCAAAACATACTTCCGCTTGTCCAAATTGGATGATCTTTATATCAATTTTGGTCGTCTTGAAAAGAGGAATTTAAATGCAATCATCATCGTCATCAAATGAGTTGTCCCAAGGTGGAATTTGGCCCTAGTTGCCAATTTTAACACTCCCTCTCAACTAGGGAGAATTTCACCAGAAATGCATCCATCATCATCCATCATCATGCCATCCTGTCATCATGAACCATCTTTGTATCTCATCTCATCTCTGCTCTACTGAACACTGATATGAATAATGAACAAGAATCGATCGAGAGTGAGTCACAAGACCTTACCACTCTCCACTCACAAAGGCAATCATGATCCTAGATCAAGTAGTTGTGGGACACCATGCATCCTAAACATAGGGAGTACAGTAGTACACGATGCGTCCATCAGTAGTGCTATGGTCCTCATCCACTTTTCCCAACTCATTGGCCAAATGAGAGGTACTTCCCATGAGTCCTGGACTACATGGGTAGGATGTATGCTGCGGCATCAGCAAGAGAAGGTGAACCACTCATCCTACTCATATGCCATAGGAGAATGTGAACCACTCACCCTACACACATGTCAATCGTAGGGGAAGGTGAATCACTCACCTACACACATGTCATCATGGGGTATCACAGGGGAAGTTGAACCACTCACCTTGTACATAGTGCACCAATAGGGGAAAGTGAACCACTCACCCTATGGTGGCTCAGAGCTCCAAAAAGTACCCCAAGGTCCCAGGAGCTCCCAGAGCTCAATCTTCAACTCAAGCGGGACCCTCATAAGAGGGTCTATCCACGACTCCAAGTCTCTCTCGGAAGGCTAAGAATTTGACCTTCCGTAAGGGCTTCGTCAGGATGTTTGCGACCTTCTCATCAGTCCTGATGTGTTGGAGCCTTATTGCTCCGCATTGTACCATATCTCGGATAAAGTGGTGCCTGATATCAATGTGCTTGGAGCGCTCTGAAAGGTGAATCCCATTTTGGTTGTTGCAGCATATCACGGTGGTATCCATCATGTGCTCAAACAGCTCACTGAAGAGCTTCCTCAACCAAACAACTTCACAATAGGCCATACTAGCTACAATGTATTTGGCCTCGACAGTGCTTAAAGTGACTAATTTCTGCTTCCTTCTCATCCATGAAATCGAAGCAGACTGTTATGAAACTAGCTCACAAAAAGATAGAAAAGAGAGATCCACGCCTTAGAATTCAGCCTCTTCGAGGGGGCAACCTCCTTTACATTACATAAATGAACAATTCTTTGATTATTCAAATGACAAAACCTCCTTTCTATATATAGGAGTCTAAGGAGTCACAATATAATCTAGCCGACCTAACAATAATAATATTAAAGCCACAAAAATAACAATAGAGGGATTCTATGGGGCACAGTAATAACAATATGGGGGCAATAGGGGCACAACAATATTAATAAGGGTATAACTACAATAGTAATGGGGTAATCACTAGTATTATAGGGACCCAACATGCCCCTCGCCTTCAAAAAAGTGTTGTCCTCAACGCTTGAGTAGTTCTGGATACTTCTGCATAAAATGTCTTCATCCTCCCATGTGGAAATCTTTCAATGGATAAGTTCTTTCCCCTCACTTGATAAAGAGACTCTGAAATGAATGGATTTCTTAGCTGCGACTTGCTGTTTCTGTGACTGCTTCTGGTTCCAACTATAATTTTCCTTCCTCGTCAAGTCTTGGAATATTGTTTGAATGGGAGCTTATCGCCTATAACCTTCTTTTTAAACATGGAAACATGGAAACTGGGTTGCAGATCGAGGTAAGCTGCAGGAAGCCCATTTGGTATGCCCATCAGTTACCAATATTTTGCAAACACCTTGTTGGACCATAATTACTTTGTTGATAATTTATTATCCTCTTAGCTGGCTTGAGGACATTTGCTTATATGGTTGTAGCCATGGAATACCCAATCACCTACATCGAAAGCTTCTGTTCACTGTATGTTGATTGCCTGTTGTTTCATTCTATTCTGTGCCAACACGAGGTTATCCTTTAAGAGTTGGAGGACTTGTTTTTGATGTTCGATGTGATGTTCCACTGCCTGAACTTTAGAATTTTCTCTTAAATATGATGTGATGGATGGTGGTTGATACCATAAAGTGCCATAAATGGGGTCATTTTTGTTGTTGTATGGAAGGAAGTGTTATACCACCATTCAGCCAGAGGCAACCATTTGACCCATTGTGTCTGTTTATTAGATACAAAGCAACGAAGATATCCTTCCAAACATTTGTTTACTATCTTCGTTTGCCCATCAGATTGAGGATGATAAGATGAGTTACGAGCTAGCTGAGTACCAAGACAAGAAAATAATTATTTCCAAAAATTTCCTGTGAAAATGTGATCTCTGTCACTTACAATAATCTTTGTGTTTCCATGTAGCTTTTGAATTGTTTCCATAAATGCAGTAGAAACTGTACTGGCTTTAAATGGATGTGATAATGCACAAAAGTGTGCATACTTGGTAAGTCTATCAACTACCACCATGATGACACTCTTTCCCTCAGACTTGGGTAAACCTGTGATTAAATCCATTGAAACCTCCTCCCAACGTTGGCTTGGAATGGATAAAGGTTGTAATAGACCTGGTGTCTTAATTGTTTCAACTTTATTTTGTTGGCAAACCAAACATTCCGCCACAAACTTTTGAATATCTGATTTAAGGCCATCCCAAAAAAATTCCTTCTTAACCCTGTGGTAAGTTTTTAAAAATCCTAAGTGCCCTCCTAAGGGAGAAGTGTGCAATTCCATAAGAATCTTTTGTTTTAGCTGGGAATTCTTACAGAGGTATAAGCGATCTTTGTACCATAACGAATCATTTTTTCCAGCTAAATGTATCAGACGTACTGGAATCTTGTTGTAATTTAATAAGTGCCCACAGTTCTTCATCATTCTTCCATTCCTCCCTTGCTTCATTTATCCAATCTAGTTGGATAATAGAAATGGCACACAACAATGCTTCCACATCCTCATCATTTCTTGAGAGTGCATCTGCCACCACATTTTGCTTCCCTTTTTTGTAGATGATTTCAAAGTCATAACCCAACATCTTTGTGACCCACTTTTGTGGCTCTTCAGAGGATAATCTTTGTTCTAAAAAGTATTTAAGGCTATCATGAACCGTTTTTACCTTGAAGTGTCTTCCCATTAGATAGGGTCACCATTTCTTAAGTGCATGGAGTATTGCCAACATTTCCTTCTCATAAATAGCTTTGCTTAAAAAAACTTTCCCTGATGGACGACTTTCAAAAGCAATGGGTCTTTCATCGCATTTAGAACAGCACCAATTCCATTTCCTGAGCATCAACATTCCACAATAAAGTTTTTGTGAAGTCCGGTGTAGCTAAGACCGGCGTGGCTTGGCACATTGCCTCTTAAGATGTTCGAAGGCCTTTGTTGCTTCTGGAGTCCATGAAAATGCATCTTTCTTCAATAATGTTGTTAGAGGTGCTGCTATTCTCCCATAATTCTTAACAAACTTGCGATAATACCCTGTCAACCCAAGAAATCCTCGCAGATGCTTGATGGATGTGGGAATTTTCCATTCCTTAATGGCTTTAATTTTGCTAGGGTCTACCTTAACTCCTTCATGAGATACAATATGACCCAAATATTCCACCTCCTGGACTCCAAAGGAACATTTGGATCGTTTTGCATATAATTGTTTCTCCTCCAATAGTTGTAGCACCCTGTCAACATGTTCAACATGATCCTTCCAAGACTTGCTGTAGATTAGTATATCATCAAAAAATAACAACACAAATTTTCTAAGGAATGGTTTGAAAATTGAATTCATCAAACCTTGAAATGTTGAAGGTGCATTGGTAAGGCCAAAAGGCATGACCAAAAATTCATAATGACCCTCATGAGTTCTAAATGCTGTTTTTGGAATCTTCAGTCTTCATTCTGATTTGATGATATCCTGAACGAAGATCCAACTTGGTGAAGTAAATTGATCCATGCAAATTCATCCAGTAATTCATCAATGACAGGAATGGGAAACTTATCTTTAATAGTGAGCTTGTTGAGCTCCCTATAATCCGGACACATGCGCCATGATCCATCCTTCTTGTGCACCAATACTACTGGAGCAGAGAAAGAACTTTGACTTGGCTGAATTATACCAGCCTCTAGCATTTCTGCAACCATACGTTCAATTTCACTCTTTTGGGCATAGGGATATCTGTA
>APFE030193777.1:127431-139077 GCA_000404065.3 Pinus taeda
CACCCCCTCATGCTTAGTAAGTTAAATTTTTAAAAGAAATTAAAAAAAAATTATGTTTATTTTGCTGCCCCGCGGGTTGCGCCCAGGTTGCGCCCAGGTTGCGCGATTCGGAAGCGCGATTCCGAGGCAACGCCACCTAAAATGGCAGGAAGCGCACTTAAAAGCCGGAATCGCGCCACCTCAATTTTGGAAGCGCGCTTCGCCTATGGATTCCGGGACGATTCGCCTCGAGTCGCGATTCTGGCTTAGGATCCGGGGGGGGCGATTCCTGCAACTATGGATGAGGTGGAGATGGAGCTGTGGAAAATGGTTTTGCAGACAAAAACGCGTTTAATTTGCAAGTGCAACAAAGGAGGTCGTGGGTTCGAGGAGGACAAGAGGCAACGACAACGTTTTGGCAGATAGAGTTGAGGGTTTAATGCAGGCAGCATTTGGATGGCTACGAGGGACGAGAGTTGAGGAGTAGCAAGGGTTTTATGGGAGATCAGCGGATGAGGGTTTCAAAGACAGTGAAGGGTATGATTACAGTGAAAAGTAATGGAGTCGAGGGAGCTGTGAGGTTTTTTGCAGGTCGAGGGAGAAGATTGTGCTGGACAGAACATAGTGATGGTAACATGAAGGGTTTTGAGGAGCTACGATAGTGCAACAAATAAAGAAAATTTTGAGGTTTGCAAAAGGTCGAAAACCTCGAAAACCCTAGGCAGCAAAGAAAGAGAACAATAAAAAATTTGCAAAAAGGAGAAAACCCAGCTAGTAGATCGAAAACTCAGATAAATGGTAGCCAAAAAACCCTTAAGACATTTCCAAAAATTCTAATTAAAATGTTAAACCCTTTTTCTTCATATTTATTCCTGAAACCCTCATGAAAATTTCCAGATCTAAGGATTTCACAACACTTGGACTGTAAATATTTGAATAATATCCTGCAAAATTATGTGAATAAGCCCCAGAGATCCAAATCTTACCCTCCAGGGCCTAGATCTGGACTCTATACAAATTTCTTCCTCAAAACTGTAGCAGCACGACAACAAGAAAACACCCCAAACGATATATACAATGATAAAAACTAAAACCCATGTTAAAAAAATAATTACAAAATTTACAAACTAAAGGCTCTAATCAACTAGATCCACCATCATGCTTCACATAAATTAAAAGGCTTTTAAATTTTAAAAGTGCTAACTCAAAAAACTTTGTGCATCACCAACAAAAAATCTTATGATAAGCCAAAGCTCATTTAGCTGGGCTCTTCCGGGAACACAGATCAGGAATTGGCTGGTCCAACTGAAAACTTCCCCTAGCGCCCGAGGATTTAAAATCAAGATTTCCCTGCAAAACTCGATCCAACCATTAAAAATAGAGCGATAAAACTCAAACAAATAGAGATACCTACTATTACGTTCAAAATTTAAATTATTATTCAAACCCCAGCAACTGAGCAAGATACATGTACTCAAATCACTCTTTAAAAGCTATCATCAATGAATTTAGAAAAAATTATGCATGAAAACAACACATCTTACAATATTCCCATGAAGAGTAACACCAACAAAACTTTAATTCCAAAGCCTTTCTTTGTTATCCAAAAGAAAGATTACACCAAAGCTTCTTGCTAAGTACACGACTTAAAGGTCGGATGAATCGACTGACAAATGACCTCCTATTTAAAGATAAATCCTCCAACAACTTGTTCAAGTGATCGTCGTCAAAGCAATCTCGACCATTGATAAAGATTAAAATTCCTTTTAATCTCATCTATCAAAATATTTAAATATTTGGGGAAATTTGAAAATTTTCAATTAAATGCATTTTAATTAACTCAAAAACTAAATTTTTGAATTAATTTCCCCAAAATTTTGACTTTGACTTAACCCTCAGGGATCAAAGGTTTAAAATTTAACAAAATAATTAATTTACCTTAGTTCGGAGACCTTTTAAAATTTAATTGTTTAGGACCGACGAATTATGCCTTTGGATAATTCAAATTTGCCTAAGACCTAGAATTAATTAAACTTCTGGCTTAGGGTTTTAATTAATTTTTGGCCAGAAAATTTAATTAATTAACTTATGAGTGGATAAATTATTTTTCCAACCCTCAAGACACTTTACATCATGATTTTCATATTTTTTATATCACAAGGGGGAAAACCCATTTGTAATAGACCTTCACAGACTACCCATTTCTGCGACACAAATATAATCCAGCAGACCAAGCAATTTGTAATAAAATAACCTAACCAAATAGTTAGAATTATTCCCACATTACTTTTACATAGACTCGATCTAGAACACTACGACTCGCCTAAGATCCTAACGACAAAATCCATTCTAGCTTTGGAATAAAGACTGGAGGAAAACTCTATCAACCATTCGAGAAAGGATTGGTGAGACAAAACCTCCTAGAATGGAGATCGTCACTAAAAAAGTAGGTTTACGTAAGTCATTACATACATGACACGAATCTGTTGAGATTATTTACATTATACACATGCAGAAAGGGTTTACATAACATCTTGGAAGTCAAGCTGATGATGATAGCTGGACGGCATGAACACATCTATCAAGTGCTATCCCTTTTGCGAAAAAAGGGGGTCTACTACTATGGGTCATTGACACATAGTGGTGGATCAATGGGATCCATCGGATCTTCAACATCGGGCATAGGCTCATCTGGCGAAGGTTCATCGTTCTTTGCAGCATCATCATTATCTTTCCTTGGAATCGGGAGATCTTTGGCTTTCCCAAAGGCAGTGTCTTCATCGAAGGTGACATTATGGCTTATTTCCATGTCTCTTTGACCAGGCACATAGATTCTATATGCCTTTGAATTTTCATTGTAGCCCACAAATATACCTTTCTTTCCATATGCTTCCTACTTTTTTCTTTCTTCTTTAGGCACATGAAAAAACACAGGACAATCAAATATAATAAAATGAGAAACATCAAGTTTCTTACCAGTAAAAACTTCTTCGAGTGTCTTGAAATCCAGTGCTTGATGCAAGCTCCTATTTTGAACATACATGACAGTGTTTGCAGCTTCTTCCCATAAGAACTTCGGTAGACCTTGATCATGGAGCATGGCATGAGTGGCTTCCATGATTGTTCAATTATTCTTTTCAGAAACTCCATTTTGGTCAGGAGTGTATGGAACGTTTGTCTCCCTCTTAATGTCAGCCTCTCTGCAAAAGTCATTGAATTTATTTGATTCATATTCAGTTCCATTGTCGGTCCTTAATATTTTGATCTTCTTTCCTGTTTGATTTTCCACCAAGGCTTTGAAAGAACAGAACCATTTAAACACTTCATCCTTCTTCTTCAAGAAATAGATCCATGTTTTGCAAGAAAAGTCGTCCACAAAAATTGCATAGTATAAGCATCCTCCTAATGATGTTACTGGCAACATATCAGATAGGTCAGAATGGACCAATTGAAGAACATCAATAGTTTGGATTTCACTTGAAGGGAATGATCCCCTTGTAAGTTTCCCAGCTGCACAACCCTGAAAAAATCCTCCATGATTCACGTTGAACTCAAGCATAGCTATAAGGCTTTGTAATGAAGGTGAGCAATTCTTCGGTGCCATAATTCATATCAGAGTTGCGGGGGAGCGCTCCCCCCCCCCCCTTCGAACCCGCCCCCAATCCGCGCTCCAGGTGGGAGCGGGTCGAGAGCGCACTCCCGATAAAAAAAATTCCGCTCCCTGCCAAATTCGGGAGCAAATTCGAGAGCGTCGCTCCCATCGCTCCCGGAGCGAAAATTAAAGCTTGGGAGCAATCGTTCCCGAGCTTTTAATTTTCGCTCCAGGAGCGACGCGCGCGACGCCAGGAGTGAATCGCGTGAAAAAATTGTCGTGGACGCGAAAAAAAATCATTTAAAAAAAAAAAAAATGTTTTAAAACAACTTGGGGGGCAAAAAAATATTTTATTGTGACTTGAATGGATTGAGGAGAGCAAAGGAGCGAGGAGAAGCGAGGAGCGAGCACTGAGGAGCAAGGAGAAAGCCTGCAAGGA
The DNA here is from genome assembly GCA_000404065.3 of Pinus taeda. Classification (NCBI taxonomy): domain Eukaryota; kingdom Viridiplantae; phylum Streptophyta; class Pinopsida; order Pinales; family Pinaceae; genus Pinus; species Pinus taeda. The sequence goes on from APFE030193777.1 coordinate 131,442, forward strand.
GGTTAGTAACTTAATAATTTAGTATTTTAAACCTTAGTTAGGTAGTAATTTAGTTTAGTTTAGTTAGTTTAGTTAATTTAATTTAGTTTAGTTTAGTTTAGTTTATTTAGTGAAAAAATCATGAATCTAAATAAATTAAATTAATTTTCTCATTCCTATTCCCATTCCCATTACCGTTAAATTTTGTAGATTCAAAAGCCTATAAATATCAAACATCATGGACCTGGCTATATTTCTTGGCATTTTCCTCTTCTTGGTCCCTTTTTTGGTTATTATGGTGCTAGAGAGTAGGAAATGGAGGGGCCAAAATGAAAAGGGGGATGAAGAAGCTGGAGAAAGTAGATTTGATGAAAACCCCAGTGAGGAGGCGTTGGAGGAGGGTGAACATGACTCTTAAAAAACTAAACAAGACCAAACCCCATTGTGGAAATATGTTAACAAGCCTGAAGTAGGGAAAGGGGGTGGAACCACTAAATTTCATTGCCCCCATTGCAACAATAATTACACAGGTTCATAAACCCGTGCCAGAAAACACCTCTGCAGGAAAAGGCCATGGGATGGAGATAAACAAATAGGAATCAAAACTTGTGCAGCTATGTCAGCAGCAGATAGAGCCAAATACATAAGGGAAAAGGAGGAAGCCCAATACAAATCTAAAAAATCAAGGGGTTTCTTTGAACCAAGCTCACAATCACAAGCACAAAGAACTCCTTCAACATCCTCCCAAGGCAGTGGATATGGAGGCAGAGGGTCATCAGCTTTAAGGCGTAGAACCATATCAGATTTCCTTGATGAGGGGTGTAGAAATGATGTGGATTCAAAGGTTTACAGGTTTCTCTATGCATGTAGGATACCATTCAATGTTCTTCGCTCACCTTACTGGCACGAAATGGTTTCTGCCATAAATCATGCCCCTAAAGGATACAAGAGCCTTGGGTATAACAAGGCAAGAACCACTGGCCTTGATCATGAAAAAAGCAAAAATATCACATTCTTTGAATAGAATGACAAGTTCTTGGACTGACCAGGGGTGTCCATTGTATCTGATGGATGGACAAATGTAAAAGGCAAGCCATTGATAAGTGTTCTTGCTGTGTCTGTTAGTGGTGCCATCTTTCTAATTGCACATGATTACTCAGACAATTTCAAGACCGCCATCAACATTGCAAAAGCATTACTTGAAACAATTGACCGTATTGCGCCATACAATGTCATCCAAGTCATCACTGATAATGCTCCAAATTGTAAGGTAGCGGGAGCAATTATTGAGGATAAATACTCCAACATATTTTGGTCTGGATGTTTGGTTCACACATTGAACCTTCTGATGCATGATGTTGTCAAGAACAAAAATGCACAATACAAATGGATTGGTGATTTGTACAAGAAAGGCAAACAAATGATCAAATTTATTACAAATCATAGCAATACCCATGGCCTTTTCTGCAGTCACTCAAGATTGCAGTTGTTGAAGATTGCGAAAACCAGATTTGGTAGCTATTACCTCACCTTCAGGCGCCTTTTGAAGGTAAGAGAGTTATTGGCTAGCATGGTATCAAGTCCACATTGGCAGGTATTAAAGGAAATGGCTAGAAATGCAGCTGACAAGTGAGGTTTTGAACTGGTGGAAGAGGCCGCTCTTGATGGTCAGTTTTGGACAAGTGTGAGGCAAGTATTGGATTTCACCAAGCCCATTTATCACATGATTCGGTTTGCAGATACAGATAAACCAGTGATTGGCAAGGTGTATGAGCAGATGGATACCATGTTGGGGCAAATAAAAGATACTATTCATAACAGAGATCCCGACTTGTACAAACTGATTCACGATTGTGTGTGAGTAGTGGAATAAACTTAATCTTCCACTACATTGCTTGGCGTATATCCTTACGCCAAAATACTACTCTACATCTTGGTTGGGCCAACCTGCACCAGGGGGTGGAATTAGGACCAAACCCCATTTAGATGTAGAGGTAGATAGTGGATATTTGCAAGCATTAGAAAAGTTGATACCTAACAGGGAGGAATGTGCAACTGTGCGCCTTGAAATAGGCAAATACTTCAGTGGCACTGGTTCGTTTGGTAACTTCCATGCAATGGAAGGCAGAGACATTTGATTCTCTCACATGGTGGTAAACATATGGCGGCCAGAAACTTTTGCCAAAATTGGCAAAAAAAGTTCTATCATAGGTTGTAAATACTTCTTCTGCAGAGAGGTGTTGGAGCACCTACAGCTTCATACATAATGTGAAAAGAAACAGACTCAATGAAAACCGGGCAGAAAACTTGGTTTATGTGCACTACAACTTGAGGTTGTTGAGTCATCACTGTGATCAGGCTTATGAGGATCCCACATATAAAATTTGGGACAACCACCCAGAGGAAGACAATTTGGAGGATGGCACTATACATCTTGAAGAACTGGAAGAGGAACTTATAAGGGTTGAAGATGAAGCAGCTACAACAGCCATGCCACCTCCACCATCCAGTAGCGGTGCTCGAGTTCTGAGTCTTGTTCCTTTGTTGTTGCCACCTCCATCTACACCCTCACGTGGAGGGCATGTGCCTTCTAGTTCTGGTCGTCAGTCTGTGTGGGAGACTCCTAGAAGACCACCATGACCTACTTATACTCCTAGATACTCTCGTGGCAAGGGCCACATGTAGATTTACAATTTACTTGTCTTTTCTAGTTTTTATTAGTTTTCATAACTGTTGAGTCTTGAGTCCTTGACTCTTGACTCTTTCATATCATAATGATATTTTTTGTAAACAATATATGACAGTGACAATGAAAATTTGAAGTTTGAAGTTGGCAATTATAACTCATTGGTAATGATTGTGAATTATGAATATGATGCTTCGTGAAAGACTAAAGTTGTTTCATTTCATTTCATTATTCATGTTTCATTTTATAACATTTCATTTCATGTTAACAGTTAGAAATTAGAACTTAGAAATATCTAAGATATTATTTCTTGTAATGGTTAAACTTAGGTTACAAGTACAACTTTGGTGATCAATGACGATAATGTTATATATTGAATTTTCAATTTTGAAAGCTTGAAGTTGAAACTTTAGGATTGAATTTGATGAATCATGATTCACGAGACTCAATATGTTGCAGTTGTAATATGTATGTTACTAACTTGTGGACATGGTTGATGAAGATTATAACCTCTAGATGATTGATGTGACATGGTTCAATGATCAATCTATGTTTTTTTATGTTTTTATATCTAATTCATCATTCTACATGTTTTTGTTGACATATATGTATCAAAAATTAAAAAATATATATATTTTTTAAAAATCGCTCCGGGATTCGCTCCCAAACCGAGAGCTTCTGAAAATGTCGCTCCCGCTCCCAAGTAACATTGATTCAGATTGAAGAGAAGTATCACAAGTTAAGGCTCCCAAAGGACTTCCTCCAACTTGATAGAGACCTTCAACCCTAAATCCAAGTGTAAATGCATCTTTAGGGTTTCTTTGCCAAATATGTACCTTTACATCAATGAATTCTACCTTGAAGCCTTTATCTTCCATCGCAGAAATAGACACCAACTTCTTCTTCAAAACGGGCACATACAATACTTCTTGTAGATGAATGGTTTGAACTTGATTTAAGTGTAAAGTTACAGTACCTATCCCTTTCACGGGGCAGGTGGCATTGTCTCCAAGTATGATCTCCAAATTACTCTTCTTTTCAACCAAATTTGAGAGGGCCTCGCACCCAGCGAAGTGCCTTAAGGCTCCACTATCAATCAACCAATGATCCAAAGTATCTGGAGGAGAGGCAGTAAATACAGCGGAAATAAGATAAAATTTCGTTTGTTTTTCTACAACATTACATTCTTCATACTTGGAATTGCTTGTCCTTTTGGGAGGTCGACCATTGTGAAAATTCGAGAATACCACCCAAATCAACTACTGCAGCAACTGATTAAACTTCTCCTATATGTTAATGACTGAAACAAATAATCTACTGCTTCCTACAGTAAATATCGAAGCTGATACAACTACAAGCTTCACTTAATTAATTAATTTTCCCAAAACAAGAACAAAACAATAGAGAAAGATACACACAAGTGACACATTATTTTTTTGGACAAATGTCCCCGGAAAAACCCAATGTGAGAAAACTAGTGTTGCATCTCTAAGTGTTTTATATTATTAAGCATTAGTTTCTTAATACAACTCTGGATGCCCTTCTAGCAATCCAGTTACAGAGAAAATAAACTGGTAGAAAAACTTAGTGAGATTACCTCACTGTACCTAGCAAATCTCGGTTGTTTCGATAGCTGAACCAACTGTCCCTAGCTATCTTTGCGTTGGCCCTGCATCAGTGCAACTAGGAAACATCTTGCCTTCTGGAGCAGTTTCCAGCCCTCCCAGCTCAGAAACGTCAGCTCCTCTACAAAACTCGGACTTCGCTCTAGATGACTACATTGTCTCTACGTGAACCCTTTTGGCTCAGTGTCAAGCTCTGCGTGGGCCCCTCTGGCCCAGCGTCAACCCTTATGGTGTTTCTCTACCTCTCTCTGCTGCTTATCCTGGGTCTTGGAGAAGATACTCCAACCCAACTATCCCTTCCCCTCACTACAACAACTCACTATTGAAATTCTCCCGGTAGCTCCTCTGCTCGACTTCAGAAAATCAAACTTTTGAACTCTCGTGTGTCTTTCCAAGTGACCCTCAAGCCTCCTTAAATAATCTCCACGTTGACATTCAATGGCCCATATTAGAAGCTAATCAACGGCTAAGATCATTTTTTCCTGATCCTCGTCTTCTTCTAGAAGTTACACCCACAATTTATATTAATACCCTTTAATTATTTTATTTTCCTAAGTTTAGACTTAAGGTCCCTTTAAAAATAATTAATTATTTTAATACAACTGTTTCTGGGTGGAATTTCCCAAAACGCTTTCTGGGTTCTTTGGAATCATTGTTGCACAACTCGTACTCGTCGACTCGTATAAAACTCGGGAACGACCTGTATAAGACTCGTCAAAAATGCAAAAAAAACCTTAAAATATGGTAAATTTTAAGCACAAAAAAAGAAACTAGTCCTTATAAGTTATAGAAACCACAATCTATGCAATAATTCATAACATCATCTCATATCTATAAAAGTACAACATAACATATTCGATTTTTGTAAGAAAAACATTTAGATACTGAGTAAGAAAAGGAATCATGATTCCATAATTAACATTAAAAATGTCAACAAGTTCAAAATTCAAATACATATGTCATAAATGATAAATGATTGTCTCGTAACAATCTTGAGTCTCATCACTCATGGATGACCATGCCTACAATAAGCCCTCGTGGAGCTAATGCTAACATCGGATGGTTGAAGGACTATGAGGCAGGCGTATTTGGAGTCTCCATTTGAGATGGCAAACTAGAGAGATCCTCAACCTCTTCATCAAGTTAACTCAAATCAGGGGACTCCTCCATAACCCAATCGAACTCTAAATCAATAGTATCCAATAAAATTGGATTTGTATTCTTTAGTTGCACTTGTTTTGTGAGCCCTCCTCAACCCGTTGGGCCCTGTGGCTGAGTTTCTCAGCCACACAGTAGCCCTGTGTGATTGACAAACTTAGCCACAGGGCTCTGTAGGCTGAGGAAGAAATCCTCCTCAGCCCAAAAAAAATTGCAAATTAAAAAAAAAAAATTAAAAACCAAAAAAATGAATTGAATACAAAAAATTAAAAAAAACATTACATGGAAAACATTCAAACAAGGTTCACGAAGCCTACCTGAATCTGGGTATGATTTGATGAAGCCCCCTTTAACCTCCTCCAAGAGCTCTTTCACTGCGCAATGGGTCACTCAACACTCATAGAAATGAGCCAAACACTCAAATGACAAGTGAATAACAAATGGAAGGGAGAGAAGTGATTTTAAAGCATTTTCTTGCCTCTAATTTCCCTTGTCCTCCACCTCATTTCCAAAAAACAAGAGAAAAAAAATAAAAATAAAAATTGCAACCTGAGGTTCAATGGGTCTTATAGGGGTCCGATGCAGCTCTTATGCCAAACCTGCGGGTCTTGTACGAGTACACGGGTTTAATACGAGTTTGGTCGAGTAAGGGTCTTAAGCGCGGGCTCTATGTGAATGACTCGGCTCACTATAGAACCCGCCAAAGCCCGCGGGTGCTCACGGGTCTTATGCAGTTGGTGCTTCACTACTTGGAATACATGTGCCTAAACCTCCTTGAAAAATTTGAGATTTAAAGCACATCCGATGCTACTAGAAATCAACAACCATTTCCATATAGAGCAGTGGAAGCATTCCTCTTTCCTTTATTGTTAGACTTGTTTTTCCTTTGACTGCCATTGCCTTTGAAATTGTTGTGGTTGTTGTTGTCATCATCCCTTGGAGTATCCTTCTTGTGAGGACACTCTCTAGCATAGTGGCTAAACCTGTTGCAATTGTAGCACCTTCCTTTTCTTCCTTCATTGAATCCCTACTTGAATCATTGACCTTGTCTTCTTGGACCAGCATTATTCTTCCTCTAAGCATGAGCGAAGAAGGCAGTGGATTCATTTCCATTTGAGGGCTTGTCTCTCTCCATCATCCTTGTCTCTTCTTGAGTACATCTAACCAATAATTCATCGAAACTTGGAATCCTGTCATTGTTGAGAATGGTTGTGTTAAACACATCCCATGATCTTGAAAGACCTCCAAGTGCAATGAGAGTGACCTCCCTGTCAGCAATAACTTCTCCAATAGATACAAGGTCATTTTTTATTTGTGTGATCCTCATGAAGTAGGATTGCATAGACTCTCCTTTATCCATCTTGATGTCCTTCAAATTGTTCTTGAGAAAGAGGATTTAATTTGCTTTGTTTACTTTGAACATCCCGACCAACTTATCATACATCTCCTTAGATGTTTCCAAATCAGAAATATAGGCAACCAAATGCTTTTGAATGGAGTCTATAATAATTTTCTTAACTTTGAACTCACCTTTCTTTTATTTAGTCTTTGCAACAGGAGGTGCATTTGAAGGAGACTCCACCACTCTTCCCTTCACATAGTCCATGGAATCATGCTCTTCCAAAGTCAAGTCCAAAGTCATCTTCCATGCATGATAATCAAATTTGTCCTTGAGCTTATCCTCAGATTTGAAGTAAGATGTAGAAGCCATTGGTCCAACAGTCTTGTCCAACAGACCTCTCTTAGTGATTTCTTTTCTCTCTCTTACTTGGGCTATGTCTTCACTTGTGCTCTGATACCATGTTAACTTTAGATAACAATGGTACATTCTATGCTTAGCACAATTACTTCAATGTTCCTTTAGCAGCCCAATGATAGATTCAATTTAGATTTCCAATAGCAATCACATTAACCATTAATCACATTGACAGTGAAAGTAGATAGAACATGAAACAAGATGCAAAAGACAAGCCAAGACAAGAGGACACCAGATTTGGCAGATGCCAAGGAAAAACCCCAATGCAAAGAAAACCCTTGGATCAAATCTTCTTATTATTATATCAAATGTTCATAAGAGAAAGTACAGACCTAAGTTGCACGAAACAGGGAAACAGGTACGAGTTTCCCAAACGAGCACAGGTACGAAACGTGACCCCCCCAAATTTTGGAAACGGGGAAACGCGAATAT